>SMSQ01022194.1:60648-80620 GCA_019453375.1 Ctenoplectra terminalis | reverse complement strand
CCTCTCTCTTCCTTCTCCGCAACGCACGAACCTCGACTACTCCACCCACACGGCTCACTAGATCACCAGAAATACCGCTAGACTCGATGTCGAGGTCGGTCGTCGGCGATCATGGAATAAATTGGCCAGGCTGTTGTATCTAATTCTCATATTTCATGCTGTCCCGTTGCAGCGCGTAACAACCACGCTCCTCGACTCGCCCCCGCATAGGGTGAGACAGGCTCATGATTCCCGGTGGATTCGATGGCGCGACTTCCGATTCTGCTCTTTTCAGGTCCTCGACCGCAGACGTAAACACCGATGCGTGTCACTCAAATCGTCGTTCTGCAGACGCGTGTGCTTTCCACCGATGGAGCATTTGTTCGAAACCATCCCTTACAAGTTTCCCCTTTTCGTTTCCTTCCCTTTCTTCCCGTTTTCTTTTTTTTCTTCTCGCTACAACCTTCGCCACGTGGAGAGTTTTCCTTTATATCGCTAACAAGTGTACATAAAATCTGGAGAAGACGTCTTGATGGCGAGCTACTATCCCTGTTTCTGATCGAGTGCCAGACTATTGGCAAATCAAGAAGGATTATTCGGGGAAAAATAGGGACTGATTTTGCCGATTTCTTTTTGGAGAAAAGGGAAGGAGAAATGGTTGATCTTTGGTAGGGAGATAAGGCATGAGGGTTGGAAGACTGATTGTAGAGTGACGGGTGTAGTTGTTGGAGCTGGAAGATTTGTTGGCGGTGATTGGTTTAAGGCTGTTTAGACAGGATGCTGGCGATCAAAAGTTCGATTCGTGAATATTTTTTCTGGTAAAAGATTAGAGAATTGATGCCTTTTATGAGAATTGTACGAATAGGGAGGTTGAGATTGAGATTTGTTTGATTATGGGTGGTTTGTGATTGTTTAAATAATATGTTGGTAACCTATAAGTGTTTTTTCTTGTAGAAGATTAGAAAATTGATGCCTTTTAGAATATTTATATAAATAGAGAGGTTGGAGCAGAGGTTTGTTTGATGACGAGGGATTTGAGATCGTTTGAACAAATTTGTGTCTGTAGATTTTTTCTTTTGACGAAAAGTGAGGTAATTTATGTTTTTTGTAACAATTATATAAATAGAGAGAATTTTTAATAACTTTATAATTAGAGTAGAGATTTGTTTAATGACGAGGGGTTTGAATCGTTTGAGTCAGATTTTTTCTTCCGATGAAAAGTTGTAAGAAATGTGTAAGAAATCTCTAATACCATAAAAATATGTAGAACGATAGAATAGTTTACGATTAGATAGATCAGATAGAAAAGTTTATAAGTAATATGCAATCCAAGATTTTTTTGAAATGAACCACGATACGTGGTTTGTAAAAAGGAGAAATATATCTTTCTGAAAAATTCGAGATACAATTGTGGGTCAACAGGTCCGCGAGCTTGTTAACTGTGAATACACACAGTTCATGAAGGAAATTTATTTAGAGATTATGTTTGTCGTGCAATAATTTGTTGTTATCTTTTCAGTGCACAGACATTAAAAAATGCGTGCTACTTATTACACACCTTTCTGATAAGAGGATTTCATATTAATGTACCTGAAAGTGATACGAAAAAGCAGTGCAGATTTATTGGAATTTATTTTTCATTAGAATAAAGTTCGTAATATACTTTTTTTTTTTTTAAAGAAAAGCACGGGATTTCTAGAATTATTTCAAATAAAAAATATATTCCTGGAAAATATTAATTTTATCCAGCGTTGGTACTTTAATAAACTTCTCTTGCAAAAGTAAACGTATATTAAAAAAAAAAGAGCGAGAGGGAAAGAGACTTACTCTGGTATAATCACAGATAAAATAATAACCATCATATCAGGGTAATTACACTAATTACGTGACGAACATTTTACCTCGCTTCCGAATTCATTCGCATGTGCGTGCTCCCAACTCGAACAATGCTCATAATTTCTCGTTAAATAATTATCATTCATTACGCTAATTCAGCAAAAAATGTCTAAAAAATTAATCTGCTGCTGAAGCAAGTCCAGAACGAGTCCCGTTATAGAAATAAAAATCGAAAATATATATCCGCGTAGAAAGAAAATCCAGAAATTCGATAAAAATGTATTCCACAGAAAAACTAAATTTTTCTCTTAAAAAAGAACAAGATACTAGTAAACGGATAAAAATAAATAAATAAAAATCACACAGAGAATGTAGAAAATTCAATTTACTACTAAAACAAAATCAGAACAATTTCTTTTCCAAAGGAATCTCAGAATCAAAATTAAAAATTCCCCAAAATCAACCAAATTTTTCCTTTCCAAAAAATAAAGAATTTTTAATTTAATTTAATTTAATTTAATTTAATTTAATCAAGAGAATTAACACAAATTAAACGATATATATATATAATAAAACACGTAGAAGAATTAACCGATAGCTAAAACAAAGCCAGAACAACCCTTTGGAACCGCTCGTAAAAAAGCTGATACAAAAAATATTTAGAATAAAAAAGAAAAAAACTGTTTCCCCTTTTGAAAAGTCGTAAAATAGCAGCCAATTGAACTCGCTTTGGCGCGTTCAACCCTTTCGGAAAATGCGACGATAACGTCGAAGCGGGCGTCGTCGGTGTTGCTGTCGTTCACAGCACGCTCGCGATCCGCCCGTCAAAGTCGCCTCTATCAATGGGAAATGTAAATTTACTGTAAATGACAGAAGGTCTGATAGTCGGTCGATGATAATTATAGCCGCCGACGTCGCGATCCCCCGTGCAATTTCACTCGGCTTGCAATCCATTAAAATTATCCTGCGACGGGATCGGCGACGCGTGTTCCCGCGGCCCAGTCGTACAAAGCTTCGCGTTTCTTTATCAAACGACTGATTGCACGTGAAACAGGAGGCCAATTAAACGGAAATATGGCGTATCTTGATGCTGGCGGTTTTATCGCCGAGTAATTTAATTCGTAACCGGTGATTCGAGCGTGTAATGGTTGTGTTAGGTGTTAGAGGAAGTTTTTAGTGTCCAACTTTATTTTCTACCTTTTTCTCTTTATCCTTTTTCTCTTTATCCTTTTTCTCAAAGTTTAGAAATTAAGGACCGAGTACTGGGAACTTCGAAACTTTTAATCCATTCAAGAAGGGCTCGTGTTTGGAGGACGTAGAATTATTTGAAACGGTTCGATTAATAACAGGATTTAACCAGGATCATATAAAATTGGTTAGTTAATTCTGAACTCTCGAAACAAGTCCTATTATTTCCGATTAAATATTAAATTATCGAATACTAGTCTATTCTTCGAGGAATTCAAAAAATTATCCAATTTTAGTTTCTGATTTTCTTCTTCGCGATGGAATATAATTATTTTCGTCCAATCGTATTTGATAGAGATTTTCTGTTTAATTTTTTCAAAACAATTTTATGGAGCTTCCAGTTTCTATGAAAAATAGATTTTTCAAAAAGTCACGATATAACCATCTCAGGTTTTAAGAGCTCGGAGATCTCAGAAAATTTTGAATTTACGAAGACAATTAAAAATACTTTTCGTGAGTAGGGTATAGAAGATAGCTCGGTGTTAGGTGCAATTAGATGGCAATTTCTATTGCGAAATTTTCGTTCTGTTTGGTGGAAAGGGTTGAAGGAGGCTGTTTTATTTCCCAGAATAAATTAAGCGTCAAGAGGTGAAAGAGATACGACGCTAGGTTCGTTGCAGCGTGAAAATTAAAGCAGCACCGAGAATCTTGAAACGATTGCTCTGTGTATTCTTCCTGTTTCATTACATTAGCGAGTTGTTCCCTTTTCTTCCGTGGCATTTGAATACGTCGTATTTTTTTCTTGAAGGTTACCGCCCCATTCTTCTTTCAACCCTTTTGCAACGGAACCTGAACTCGCGGAGTTGCTTTTCTCCTTACTCTATTTTGTGGTTACGTCGCCGATAAAATGCGTATAACTAGGTCGATGGATGAATCACTGTAATATAATTTTGTTAATTTTTTAGTTAACGATACATCGGTACCGATGTTGCAAAACACATAACCTAAATTAAGCTTAAATACTTTAATTTATTAAGCTTTAATACTTTAATTTTGTTAATTTTTTTGTTAACGATACATCGGTACCGATGTTGCAAAACACAACCTAAATTAAGCTTAAATACTTTAATTTATTAAGCTTTAATACTTTAATTTTGTTAATTTTTTGGTTAACGATACATCGGTACCGATGTTGCAAAACACATAACCTAAATTAAGCTTAAATATTTATGCACTTTTAGAATTTTAAGATTAAAAATATAAATATTTCCAATTCTCCTTTCTTCGTAATAAAAAGAACGATAGAAAAGTAAAAAAAAAAAAAAATAAAAGAAACAGCTGCCACAGTTAGATTTTATTTACAATATTAAATTTAATTGAGACTAAATTATTGGCCAAAAAGTTCGCGCGGATTTTAACATGTAAATATAAGGCGATTTTTTCCTATAAAAGGAAATATTTTTATTCAGCAATGTATTGTCCATTTGAACCGCTAAGTCACCTTTTCTTTTCAATATTTGAACTTAATTTAATTGCGAAGAATTTCAAAACGTGAGAAGACAATTATCAATTACAATTAAAAACCGCGCAAACATATTGACCAATCTAATGTATTACGTTCATTTTTTTATTGCACGAGTGTATTCACATTGCAACTAAAAAATTCGAATTCTCGCGTGACTCGTATGGAAACGTTCTAATGTTCCTCATACGGGCGCCATTTTGAGTACCGTTCGAAATATACAACCGTGACTCTCGCGCTATTTCCATCGTATCGACGTTCGGAAAAGGAAACAATCGAGAAATCAAAAGATCATTTATAGTAAAATCAGAATGTAGGACATCGTGTCGATTTCGTAAATTTCGTAAATTTCGTCGATCTCCCAGATTCGAGGGAAAGGATTCGTGTCGCAGTGCAGCGAGACGTCTCATCTTTCCACTCCTCTCTTCCGTTCCTCACCTTTCTCCGTCTGCCATCCTGTGATCTTAATCTCGCTGAATATCTTATCTAACTTTTTAATGGTATATCGATGTTAGATATAGCAAAAACTTTGAAATTAAGACGAAGACTACCTCTCCGTGCTGGTCCCGGTGTAATCGAGGGAAAGTTGGCGCGCTTTCGAGCAGCTTCTATCTTTTGGTGATCCGTGCGTTGATAACGAAAATGCACGGTGTCGTGAAATACTGAAATTGATTCGTTTTTAATTATTTTTGCAGAATTATTCTTGTTTCCCGGAGGCTCTTTGACTTATATGGAAGTCATACCTCGAACTTCTCGAAAAAGAATTGAATCCATAGAGTTAACTTTGCGATAAAATTTCTGTAGTTTTTCTTTTATTTTTATAAGGTTTAACGGGATTTAGAAGTACTGTAACTTCCTTATTTTTATTAAATTTAACGAATTTGTTTTAAAACATATTTTTAAGACACTCAGATATAAAAAAATGTTAGAGGAAGAAACAAGTCTGGAATTTATTAAGATATTAAAAATGCTAGAGTAAAGACGCGATTAAATCAAAATATTTGAGATACTAAAATAAAATATTTATGATATTAAAATAAAGATAGGAATAAAATATGGTATATAAGATACTAAAATAAAAACAAGATTAAAATAAAATATTCGCGATACTAAAATAAAGAGAAGAATAAAACAAGGTATATAAGATACTAAAATAAAAACAAGATTAAAATAAAATATTTACGATACTAAAATAAAGATAGGAATAAAATAAGGTATATAAGATTCTAAAATAAAAATAAAATTAAAGTAAAATATTTAAGACACTAAAATAAAATCAGGATATCGCGTAATGCAAAGTATACTTTCGCGTCGTACGTGTCTCTTGTCTTTTCTCATTGTTAGGATACAAAGTAAAGAATCCATTTCAGACTTTTTTTTTTTCACGATAATTGCTCTCGAGAGTGCTTTCAGATTATATTGACTACACTGATAACTACGACTCTCTGGAACAACTCGCGATAGCTGCACTCTCGAATGGACGCGTATCCTTATAATTGTACCTCGCGTTATAATTGTATCATATTCGAAAATCTGTTTCTGTTTCAAATATTTTATAGCGTTCGTGCGAAGCGAAATATTTCTATAATTAAGTCGAGAAAAGTTGGAACAGAAAACTCAGTTTGTCTCGGGAAAATGAATCGGCGAGTATCTAGTTTCCGAGCTTGTTTCTTACTAAATTGTTATTAGTACGCGTTTGAAATTTACGACAGGAAGAACTCATTCTTCTGGCAATCAGCACGCAATGCTAAGTAAGACGCAACTGCTAGCCGCGACGTTTTCAGTCGCAAAGTTCGCGGCACTAAAGTTAGCGAAGTTTAAGCTACGCTAACTTGAAGTTTTCTCGTTTGTCTGTCGTAAAAAGAAGAGCATTATTATTGCCATACCTTTCTTTATCCTTTTTTTTCTCTCTCTCTCGCATAAATTACCTTACGCTGTAAAATTATTGTAATAAATTCTTCCAACTAAATCCAAATAATTTTCAACATTTCTCTCAAATATTGTTCAAGAAAACGACACCATAATGGGAAATGAAAAGGAGCTTAATCATGTTCAAGTGCTGAACAATTTTCGATACATATGCTAAAAAAATGGAGCACAATTTTAATTTTAATTTTCTAGAAAAATAATTATGATAATTTAAAAATTATCACTGTATTAATAAATTTTATTACTGTACAATTGCATGGATATCAAACAGTCCATTTATGGAAATTATCGATTTAAAAATTTTCAAATTAAAATAAGAAACTGTAATCGATCGTATTTTTCCCTGTAACAGGAAAATAAAAGTTGGATTATAGAGGGTTAAATCAAGCATATTTTATAACAAGTCATTATTATAAACGTGGATATAAAAATTTATTTTTTAAGAAAGATTACAATTCGATCGACTCAATACTTCCAATAATCAACGCGATATTAAAACCAAAAGCAAAATCAAAGTACGGATCGACAAAACTAAAAATCGAGGATCAAGGATCGCGGTTAAAAAGCATCTCCTCGTTCGACGAATGTCTTTTTACATTCTCAGTCCTCGCCACTCCATATTAATTAATTTTTTTTTTTTTTACAGTATTTTATAAAATCTTACAGGTTGCAAGATATTTTTTTCCATCGCAAAAGCGGCTTGCGCAATTGTCGCAACACCAGAGAAACGTGATCGCCCTCGTCGATACTCGAACGGCTGAACTATAATATTGTGTATTCAGCTCGAATCGATTTCACATTTTGAATGCTAATAGAACAGGATATTGAATGGAGAAACTATTGTTATCAGAATAATAAAGACACAGATGGAACCGATGAAACTGATTACACCGTGTAAACAATTTTTAACCGGATTCAAACTTCTTCGAATCTGATTTTGAGCCTCGTTTGATTTCGAGCTTCATTTGATCCGTGTACACCGGTTTGGTTTCGGAGTTTGCCGAAACATAATCCCACGTGTGGACGCCGGGATATTCTTGTTTCTGATTGAATATGGAGGCGAAACAAAGTTGGATAAATGGCTTAAATGGTAATCATGAAGGATACCAAGCTAAAGTTCAATAAATCCTGAAACACCTCCCGTGTACTGCTTCCGGCCGATCGATAGGACTGCATCGAGATACAAGATAAATTTCCTCTGTTGCTTTCTCGAGATTTACGCGTCACGTTTCATGCTGAAGTACAATATTGCAAAATTCTCAGATCGTTCGATGCTATCCATAAAATTCTTCCTAAAGGAGATTAATTTACGGAATATTTTGTAATATTGTGAAATTTATAATTATCCGATGCTTCCAAATATTTCAATCAAATTGTAATTTCTGAATTATTCCAAAGCTTCTCTGATTTATAAATTCCTTCTTTGTTTCGAAGATAGCTGCGCTGTTGTACGAATTTTATTTCGGTCTGNCATCGCCGTATTCCTCTGACCAATTAGCCACCTTCATGTCCGATTCCTTGTTACCCTTTCCCTTCCAACTTCCACCAATCAACATTCAGCACCACATCCTTTACCATATAAATATCACCACAATATCACATATTTATTATTACGGTTACTATCACACCATCAACGTAGAAACACAAAACACAAAACACCAAGATACATCGAAACACCAGCAACTTGTACAACTCAGCATCAACTATACATTAAATAATATATAACGTATCGGAGTGGACTTCTTCGCCCATCATCCTGAAACACCATCTTATAGAACTAGCCCTCCCAGTATTAAGTTAGTGGGAGCGCAGCGATAATCGTCGCAACGTAGAAGCAGTTGCTTTTGAACGCGACTAAGAATATCGTACAATTGGAATGGAATATTAGAATAGAATAGAGGAAATGGATCAAAGTTGGAATTTATTTTTTTAATTTTTTGCTAATCTCGATAATGCTCTTACTATAATTTTTATTTTAATTCTGACAAAGCTAATTCTTAGCGGATATTGAAAAATTAATTTTAACTTTGATATTGGAAAAGTTACGCAGGAAAAATAAATTGAGGGTGATAAGATATCAATTATTTAATATATAATATAAGGTCTCAATTATTTGATATATAATATAAGGTCTCAATTATTTAATATATAATATGAGGTCTCAATTATTTAATATATAATATAAGGTCTTAATTATTTAATATATAATATAAGGTCTCAATTATTTAATAATTTTTTATCAAATTATTATTCGTTAATCGGAAGATTTCACTCGTTCCACCGTAGTTTTCTCCTACATACGAGTAATTAATACAGTTGGACAACGATTCATCGATTCAGTAATTGTGATTTGTTCAATATTCCGTTTAAACGGAACACCAGCAAGCAGAAGTCGTTCGGATGTTTGCGAGCTTCTGAAAGCCAACTCGTTCCCTGTCGATCTTAATCTGCATTCGGTCTGGCTGTTTGAATTGCTGGAATGTTTTGATGCCACTTCAGTGGCGTATAACAGCGGCCTCGAACTCCCAAGAACATTGAGATTCCGCATCGCGGCTTTCTAACCTCTATACAGAATGTTTCGTCGATAGTTTTATCAGTTTTAGCAAAGAGTAAAAAGGAAAACTACTAAATTAAAATTCTCTCGCGTACGTTACACGAAATTCAACGAAATAAAAAAATTAATTTTATTAACATCGAAACCACCAGTACCCTCAAGCTCCAACTATTTTATTTTAAATTTACCACGAATAAACCTCGGTTTAATTATTAATATTTATTGCGCGTGAAATAATGTAAAACATAGAGATAAGTTTCGCTAATATTGAAACTACCAAACCTAATATCAGGTTCTCACGTATTAACCAGTTAACTGTGGCGATCTCTTTGCAAAGCGTGCACCAGTGTGCGTCGCGATAATCAAGCGATGGCGGGTATAGTTAGCTCTCAGGAAGTTATGAATCCAACTCGAATTATTTATAATTTTTATTTCTTTGTTTTATTTCTTCTTGACCTCTAAACATGTTAAAAATATTAAAATTTACGAATATAATTTAGTTTTCGCCAAAATTACAATTTAAATATCGAATTGTAACAAAGTTTCACGCATGACGGATATAGCCGTCGCGACACAAAATTCTGTCACATCTCCATGACGGATATAGTCGTCAAACACACTTAACTTGTTAAATGTCCGATTTTAAAGTACGTATTCTCTCAAACGTATCTTCTTGTAAATGCATCATTATCGTGTATCATTTTTGTTAAAAATAAAACAGTTACACAGTTGTATTATATCTCGGTATAAAACTATATAATATTACTTCGATTAATAAAGATTAATATTAAAAAGAGATGTATATCCTGTATCCGTTTAAAGCTTCCTTTAAAAATCAGACGTTTGATACGTAAGAATCTAATAAAGATTCTTTTTAATCTTCTAAATATTATATTAAAAAAAAAGAAAAAATTCTACCGATTTTGAAACGACTTGTATACTCAAGTCGCGGTATCGGCCGCGTCATAATTGAGTTGTAAACAACAGGGGCGACATTTAAATCGGGGGGTGAAGTGCTCGGCCACTTTGTACATCCTGTCCCACTCGAGCAACCGTGATAGTTGAATAATAAGCTGCGCCTCCGCTGCCACTCAAACCGACGGTAGTCTTAGAGTTATTAGAGCCACTCGAGGATAGACTAAATGAACGGTGGCTCGTTTCTGGACCCTCTATTGAGCCTCTTTCACTACCGACCATCGGTAGATCTCTTTATGTCCTCGAAACCGACAGATCTCTTACTGTCTCTTGTTTACCTCCATTTTCCTCGATAATGTGGGAAAAGTGGTGCACGTGGGAATATTACGAAATAGAGTATGTTCGACGCGATGTAAAGCTCTTGGAATCTGAATTTCGTTGCTACTGTTTGGTATTTCGTTTTAATTTTCGTAGCATGGAGATTGATAAATGTCGAATATCTAGAAATAGAGTTTACAATTTTGTTTTTAAGACGAGCTTCTGTTTTTCAAAATGGTTGCAATAAATTCTTAACTATAATTTAAGAGAAAAGAGAAAGATTCCAAGTGTAAGACACGAGTCGTTTCTCGTTGGATTATCGAGAAACTGAGCTACTTTTCACTCTTCTCAGGATAAAATAGAATAAAATTTCTTACATTTCATAATTTGGGTCACGAAGAGTGACCTAAACGAGTGAAATAAAAACGAATTTTTCACATTTCTCAATTTCGATTATCAAGGAACTGAGCCACCATTCTCTCATCCCAAACCAGAATAAACCCGAGTCTCTCATATTTCACAATTCGGATCTCCAAAAAAGCCGACTCACCATTCATCGATTCCACAATAAAATATAACCTAATTTTTCACATTTCCTAATTTCGATTATCAAGGAACTAAGCTACCATTCTCTCATCTCAAACTAGAATAAAATTTCTCATATTTCATAATTCAGATCTCCAAAAAAGCCGACTCACCATTCACCGATCCCACAATAAAATAAACCCGAATTCTCTACATTTCTCAATATTTCGATTATCAAGGAACTAAGTCACCATTCTCTCATCTCAAGCCAGAATAAAATCTCTCATATTTCACAATTCGGATCTCCAAAAAACCCCACTCACCGTTCACCGATCCCACAATAAAATAAACCCGAATTCTCCACATTTCTCAATTTCGATTACCAAGAAACTAAGTCACAAAGATATTCCATCACCGTCAAAAAACATTACAGAACGAAAATATATTTCTCACATCTCACAAACTCGGACCATCCCTGATTAATCTGAAACTAGAATAAAACCAAATTCCTCACAGTTCACGACCCCAAACCCAAGATTCTNCACATTTCCTAATTTCGATTACCAAGAAACTAAGTCACAAAGATATTCCATCACCGTCAAAAAACATTACAGAACGAAAATATATTTCTCACATCTCACAAACTCGGACCATCCCTGATTAATCTGAAACTAGAATAAAACCAAATTCCTCACAGTTCACGACCCCAAACCCAAGATTCTTGAAATCTCCATCCCCTCAACCTCATTCCAAATAAGTATCATCCATTACACAATATGCAAGATCACTCTCTAATTCCCATGCTCCACCCTTTCCCCTTTCCTTTTTCATTTTCTCCATTTAATCTAGCCTCTCGTTCTCTCCTACATTTCCTCGCTGTCTCGCGTTTCTCATTCAGTCACTCGCTTACTGACTCCGTGGCTTGTTCACCGGTTCATTCACTCGCTTACTCGGTCCCTCATTCAACCCATTATTCAACAACTCCCTCCCTGATCCTTTCACTCTCTCATTCTCTCTCTCTCTGTCGTTCTCTCTCTCTCTCGTTCTCTCTGGATCTCTGCTTCTACCTGACTCGCTGTCCCTGATGCAACATGCAAAGCAGGTTACTTTGGGATGCAAGATACCTGCGTACAGGTGCAGAAACAGAGGCCAGCAATTAGTTGGCTGTACCGGCGTCCCTGGTCCGTGGTCGGCCACGTAATTAGAAAAGTTTATTCGTCATAACTTAATTGATATTCCTGTTGCACGCCTGGCTCGAGGGTCGGTGTTTCGTGATCGCGCTTTAAGTCCGATTCCCGCGGGGAATTTATCCGGTCGTTTATCGGCTCGTAAATTTTTACGTAGCTCGTATACGCGTGTAATTTTTATCTTCGTTCTGTTACGGTTAACCCTTTGTACTCCTGTGGTGCCGCCATTGAGACGCGTGTGATCCTCTTCGGAGGTTCTTCTTAGTTTATTTTTGTATTCTTGTTAATTCGTTTTATTTCTATCTCTAAAACATGTGAATCAACCAGACGAATATGAAATTTTTTCTTTCCGAAAGAATGTTTTAAGTTCTCGCGATAGTTCTGTGAAACTTGGAAAAGTTTGGGATCTTAGATGTTATCCTTCTGTGATCGTAATTTTGTTTCTTTATAGTTTGTCGTAATATTTTTCGAATAAAGCAGAATATGTATATAGAAAGAGAAAGTTATATTTTAACCCTCTATAGCCCGAATTTTGTCCACTTATCAGAGGAAGAATTACGATCGATTACAGTTTCTCGCTTTGATTCGAAAATTCTTAAAGTAATAATTGCTATAGATGAATCGTGGTATCACTGCAGTAATACGGTAATCAGATTTAATAGTACAGTGATGATTAAATGGAATAAATTTTTTTAAATACAGATACATTAATTTGTAACTTTTAAGTCACACGGTCCCATAGAGGGTTAACCCTTTGCCCTATAACCAGGAGTCACACTCGTGGCGCCGATTCTGGATAAAATACAATAAAAACACACAGTATTTATGATGAAATTCAATTTTAGCTTTAACTGTAATTTAAATTTACAATATTGAAAATCAGCAGATACAAAATACGTGTGATATTTCAATACTTAGCGTTTGACAGAGTGTCAAAGACGTGAACTATTCCTAATATGTACGAAGATTGAAGAAATCGCAAGCCAACAGGTTAAGAAAGTAACATTAATGAGTAAGACGGTAGGATATTTTGGTGTCCAACTGTAGTTGCGTTATAAGTTTCGTTCAGAGAAAGGGAATATATCGTTGTTGGTTTGTTATTGATGGCAGATTTTTATGCAAATCGTATTTTTATGATTAGCTAAAATTATGGACAGTCAGAATAGCTAATAAGAATTTTATATATTTATCCCGGTACATTTTTAGGGGATTTCCTGTGACATTCTCCGGCATGAAAATTTTATATTAAATCCTTTATTCGTGATGCATAAATGTAATCGAAATATTTTCGAACACCGTGTACGATAATAAATTAAAGAATTATATTTGGTAGAAAATTACTGGGATTATTGTACGAGACACGTATAATCTGTAATAGACTGTTTCTAAACTAACATCTAAGATCACTCGATCGACGCTTCTTCGGGTATATCCCCTAGGGTAGGAGTCTTAGAGCGCCGTCGTTTATGATGGTAACCTGTTGTAGCGACGAACTATCCTAGCAAGGGCGATGGAACTTAGAAATTGCACGATGTGCCATGCATCGAGTTCGACGAGACATCGTGCTCTATAGATACCAAGTATCCTTCCGGAATATAGACACTGTGCACGGTGTACGTAGTTGTTTGTGGTGAAATGATTTCGTATAGAAAAGTTGTCCGAAAAGTTTAGCGATATTTCTATTTATATTTTTTCACGATTGAATTAAAATAGAAATAAGGGAAACTAAACTTGGAGCTTCAGACGCGTATTTATTAAGCTATAATTATTAATGTAGGTGTAGTGCTATATTGTCTGAAAAATTATGAAAATTTAATTAATTTTCAAAGTCTAAAATTTTTAGAGATATTTCTATTATTTTTTTTCACNTGCTCTATAGATACCAAGTATCCTTCCGGAATATAGACACTGTGCACGGTGTACGTAGTTGTTTGTGGTGAAATGATTTCGTATAGAAAAGTTGTCCGAAAAGTTTAGCGATATTTCTATTTATATTTTTTCACGATTGAATTAAAATAGAAATAAGGGAAACTAAACTTGGAGCTTCAGACGCGTATTTATTAAGCTATAATTATTAATGTAGGTGTAGTGTTATATTCTCTGAAAAATTATGAAAATTTAATTAATTTTCAAACATCAATCAAATCATTTTCAATCTAGCGATATTTTAGATTATTTTCTTTAACGATAGAATTAAAATTGTAATCAGAGAAATTAAATTTGGAACTTCAGTCGCGTATTTATTAACCTATAATCATTAATGTAGGTGTAGTGCTATATTGTCTGAAAAATTATGAAAATTTAATTAATTTTCGAAGTCTTGTTTTTTTCATGATTGAATTAAAATTGTAATAAGAGAAAATTAAATTTGGAGCTTCAGTCGCGTATTTATTAACCTATAATTATTAATATAGGCGTAGTGCTATATTCTCAGAAAAATTATGAAAATTTAATTAATTTTCAAAGTCTAAAATGTCTAGCGATATTTCTATTATTTTTTTTCACGATTGAATTAAAATTGTAATAAGGAGAATTAAATTTAGAGCTTCAGTCGCGTATTTATTAACCTACGGTTATTAATACAGGTATATCGTAATGTTCTCTGAAAAATCATGAAAATTTAATCAGTGTGCGAAATTTAAAAGGTTTAGCAGTATTATATTTTTTATGATTGAACTAAAACTGCAATAAGGAAAATTAAATTTGGAGCTTCGGTTATTATTATAGATGTGCTATTATATTCTCTAAAAAATTATGAAATTTTAATCAGTTTCTGTGGTCTAAAATGTCCAGCGATATTTCTATATTTTTTACGATTCAATTAAATTTGTAATAAGAAAAATTACATTTAGAGCTTCAGTCGTATATTCATTAACCCATAATTATTAATCTACGTATATCGTAACACTCCCTGAAAAATCATGAAAATGTATTGCGTTAGCACCGTAAATTGCAATCTTCGTTGCACCTTGTAAACGTATTTTTATCAGCACACGAAATTTATATTACAAATTTCTGAAACACATTCTATCGCATTTTCTACATTCTTCGCTTTCTTCAAATATCCCCCCCTTTCCACCCTGATATCGAATAGTTTCGAGCCACCGCCGGTTTTAATCAACTGCATCCAACCTATCGCGTGATTATTCGTAACACGGGATCGCGAGAGTTTCCGGTCCGTGCAATCAACGTAGCGCAGATCTAGTGTGAAATTAAGCGGGGGTTTACGATTATTAACGTGGCTGAACGTACATTCTCTCGAATTCTCCTACAGATCGGGCTCTGCAAATCACTGACCCCAGACGTGCTCTTAAAGAACGGATTATCCATTCTTTCTCTGAAAAAAAAAGAAACAGTGAAACACCTCGCTGAAAACACTTCAACCAGAAGAAAATTTTTTTTTTTGTTTAATTCCAAAATTAATAATTCCAACTTTAACACTGGAACTACCGACGATTAAAGTATACTTATTAACACTAGAACTACCGGCGATTAAAGTAGACTTGTACCAAAGAAATCAAAATTATATTATTTATAGGTATTTCGAAAAATACCTATAACAAGGGTAACAATTCTTTATGCATATTTTTTTACAAAAATTTGCGGACAAATCTCAAAAATTCATTATTGTAAATTTCTAAAATTTCTATAAGAAATTATGAACAAGTAATTTTGACTTGTTCGGTAGTTCTGGTGTTAAAATAATATCTAATGCAACCGAGACAAAGGTTTTTCAAATTATGAAAAATTTCGCCAAAGGCACCGTGGTTGATTTATAAAATTTCTGCGAGAAATTACGAACGTGTCATTTTGACCGCTTTGCTAATTCCAGTGTTAAATAGTTAAATAAACGTGGAATTAAAAAGAAATACCCTTTTCCGCAAACGTATCACAGATACCCTGCCGACCTAATTAACAATTTCCACGGTAGCTAGTTTCGATTTATTTGCAAACCGGATCACTGAACCATTCTCGCAGAATATCGAACGATCGGTAGCGATAGATTATGTACATAAACCGTATCAAAAGCGTTTCGCATCATATTCCAACGAGTAACGATTTAACTTTCAAAGTGACTCGTTACGATAAAGCCGCGGCAATTTCAAGTTCTCTGTCTTCGGAACCCCCTCGACCACCCCTTTGCTTCCCTTCCACGGATCATCTGCGGCGGGATTAACGATTCCACCGAACTCTATCGCATATTTTAAGACTGAATCGATGCTGTGTTCTTTCGACGAGCCACTTTGTTGGAAGGCAACGATGCAGCCTCTCGAGCTCGTTGCTCGTTGATAGGGAGAAGAGGATAAATAGAAACTGATCGGCGAGAAAGAAAGTAGCGAAAGGTTCGAAATCGATAAACGATATCGATGAATGGTTGTTAAAGAACGGGGCACAAAGTTACGGCTTTGGTAAACGGAATTGTTTTTCTTCGTTAAAAAAAAAAAGGTTGAGAGGAATTCATGGACGTGGAAAAAAAAAATTTGATCGATGTAAGATTATATTGTATATTTTTTTTGTTTAGTTTTATATACGTGAGGGATTTGAGGATTTGTCGGTTGTTAATGTCGATTTGTAAGAGTAGTTTTATCGTTCGCTTTTGTAATTTAATTTCTTTTTTTTTTTATTGAGTTTGGGTTTTTTTCTTTTTCTTATTCAGTTTGGATTGTTTTTTTTTTTTTCTTTAATATATTGTATTATCTGGAAGCTGTTTGTTCAGTTTTATTTTAACACTTATTTATATTATTGAGAATATAGTAAAGAACGGAAGAAAAACTTGGGTGGAAAATTATTTCACAAATTATTTGTTTTGTAAATTTTCTGGTATTCTAATTTTGTGTAATTTTGCAGCGTTAAATTTTTAATAGCTACGTAAAAATTCTCAGACTAGTTATTAATTATATCCTGTGAGTTTCCAGTGGTACCTATTTTATTTCTTTTCTTCCTGAATAATCGCGTGAGAACTAAAATTCAAGGAAAGAATGTTCGGAGTGATTACGAATTGCGCTCCTGTTCTAAGAACTTTATAATATAATATGTGTTTCTAATAAAGTTTAAAGCAGCTCGTGCAATATTAGATGAAGCTCGAAAAAGGTCTTACAGTAACCGTAGCAGTTTAGGTGACATAATTGTCTTCCTTCGAGAGTTTCTTAGAGAATCACGAAGTTGGAGGTTACAGAGAAGTTAATATCAATTCTTCGAATTGTTGGAATTTCGCATACCTTGCAGAGTACAACGTTCCCAAGTTTTCTTTAATAACTCAGGAGAAAATTCGGAAGCATGCATTATCGCAAAGAAATAAATAAAAATTTGAATATAAATATTTTGTAAAGAAAAGATCGTGATAAATTTAAATACAATACACGGATTCAATTTTCTTTTAAGATTACTAAAAATTCAGATATTTTTATTAAAAATCTATAAAGAGGAAAAAAAATCTAATTATAAATTAAAATATAAGTTCTATTTTCAACGATAATTTTCTTTCGACGGTAAAAAAATTACAGTCAAAATTTAGAAGGTTAACCTTCTATTACAAATTCGTAATTAATACATACCTAATTTAAACATTAATATCACTTTTTTTTAAACTTAAAAATCTTTCTCTCGACCGAATTCTTATTTCTAGCTGATTTTCCTCGATCTGCCTTATATTTATCTTCGATTTAAGATCTTAATAAATATTTATTCTTAACAAAATTTCGTCTCACAAATTCCATCGTTCCGCGTCGAATTTTCCTAAATTTTTCAAGAAAACTCGCCCTCGAACCACCCTCGACACCCCTCAAACAAAGATGGCGGCATAAATTATGTTCAGCTAAATTACGCTATAATGCAACAGCTTGGTTTAGAAAATACCGCGCTATAAATTGGACGCGTAGCCGATACACGAAATTTCAACGGAGCACGGCCGGAAATGCATTTTGTAAATCATCCCCGTGCTGTTCGTTTGCCGTTTAATTTGTTACGCGAACGCCGGACGCCGCAAGTCGATAAAGCTTTCAACGAAGGAGACCGTGGAATTTGATTTTCGTGCTGGACGAGAGTTATGAGGATGAGGTGTCCAGAACGAGAGAGGGAGAAAGTAAAAGAGTGAGAGAAACAGAGACACAGAGAGATAAAGCAGACGCATTTAGGGGTTGTTTGGCGCAAACTCAGGTTTCGAAGTGGGTGATTTTTCAGCGGAAAGCAAAACGCGAACGCTGTAATCCTTTGGTATTAATTTTCGTACAGTTTCATACAGACTAAGTTTTTTCGAGGATTTTTTAACAGAGGTTTGTTCCGTATCGTGTTAACCATGTTTCATGAAATCCCTTTGCAGAATACTACAGATGTACACGAGGGGTAGTTTCTTTTGGTTAAAGTTTCGCGGTAACAGCAGAGGAAGAATTTTTATTTCTATCTTGAAACGAAATAAAACCAGATGCTTTCTAAACATCAAAAATTTAGTCGAATAAAAACATTCTCAAACGAACATAATTTTATGTTGCATAAAATAATCGCTTGGAAGTACTTGAAAAATTAACGCGTGTGACGTGATTATTAACACGTTGACTGCCGCGCGCATTTTACGTGGTTTAATGAGAATTTCTTATTATGCGATGTATATTATGTTTAAAATAATATCTATATTTTCCTTGTATTGATAAAATTATACTTGCATGTTCCGTATGGCATTAATTTCTTCAAACCATTATAGTAACAGTGGTATTATTTACAAATTTATCAATATCGATATTTACTCTAATTATATATTTAACTATTGGTCGCGTCGCCGGTCACCGATGGTCCCCATGGCGCTGTAGCCAAGTCAAGTGCCAGCCACTGGTGGCCCCCATGACAGTCAACGTGTTAAACAAAAATTCCCAATTTCTAGAAGAACGTCTTTAGAATAAAACTGAAATCAGAAGTTCCGCGTATTAACACAGTATCTTTATATTTTTCTCATAATTAACAAATTTTCCTAAAGAAAAAAACACACGAATGTATTAAAAATTATCTAAAAAAAACCTTATCTATAATACCGAACAAAACTCCGACTCAACGACAAATTACGCACGTAATTTTATGTTAACGTCCGATAAGGGTTAACCAACCCCTACTTTATTCGTCACCGATCGAACAGAATCATGAAAAATCACCAGAACGACAAAACGCAGCGTCCATTTCCACTCGATCTTCGTTCCACCTTCGTTCAACCCTCTCGAACCCTCTCGATCGAGAGCCAGACCTCGGTCCGCTACATCCGTGAAAACGGTGCCAGTCGATCCAGACGATTAATGACAAACTTGAACGGTCGATCGTCCGCGATCTTGGCTGATCCACGTGTACCAACGAGCGTCCGTGTCTGCCGGTGACACGCTGTCATCGGGCCCGCGTGTGAAATTTATTAAATCGCTTTCTGATCGTACGTCACGTCGGATCCCGCGCAAAGTGTGCTCGCGCGCGTCATATAACTCAGCCGGACGACTTTTGCACCCTTCGATTCTCGCGCCAGCCCTTTGCAAGGCCGTCCATTATTTATTTCTCGAGCGTCCGGTGACTACCTTTTGTTCTTGACGACAACGACGACGGCGACGACGTGTCCTGTCGTTTCGTTTATTCCAGTCGTGTACGAGCTGCTTCCTGGAATATCAAGAATATAGAATAACGATGGTTCCGATAACGAGAGACACTGTCAAAGAGGATTTTGGTCCCTTTGTTCCTAGCGAGAACAGTTATATTCGGAATCGAATTCGCGCGGAACGAAGTCCTGACGCTGCTACAGGCGACTACGGTCGTTCCATATGAAATAATTATTAAATAGGGTAGCTTGGGGAGCGATGACCTATTTTTTTTTTTCTTTATTAATTGTAGATTAAAGAAATATATATGTAAAAAAATGTTAAAGTTCTAAGTTCACGTAATTGTTCGGTTGAGCCAAATTAAAGAGTATCTTTGGGGTCATTAGAATTCTGTTTTATTCGTGTGTCAAGAGGTTGACTGATTATAGTTTTCTTCTACTTTGGTTTGGAAATTTTT
>SMSQ01022194.1:43016-59375 GCA_019453375.1 Ctenoplectra terminalis | reverse complement strand
TCCCGAGGGTTGAAAAATAATTTCAACGTAGATTAAAGATGCTTGAAACGAAAAAAAAATTTGTTTTAACTCCTCGAAGCTGCGCTTTGTATATACTTATTTTCAACGGACCACGCGTTTGTGGAAACGACACAAAGTATTTATTTAATTTATTTCTGTAATTAAATTTCCATCTTGCACTGCAATTTCTATCCTGCAATCTTAATTACGGAATTAATTAATTATACTTTCGCGTAAAATAATAGATAAAAATCTTTCAATTATTCTATCTAACGAACGATCATCATTTTTCCAATGCTAAATCGGAGATAAAATTTTTTACCGAGCAATACGTCTGGTGGCTTCGTTCGCCGCGTTTCGACAATCCGTATCAATTGAATTGTCCCGATTTAATTAACTTCAATTCTGCCAGCGCGCAGCAGCTACTTTAACATCGAAATTACGACCCGATGAATTTTCCAAAACTTGCAGAACAACGCATACCTGGGAAAGATGAAACGTGAAAGGAATACGGTCGGCCACCCCCGAAGCATAAGTAATTTTAATCAACGTCCCATGCCGCAGGAGCCGGCACCGAAACACTTCCTTTCGTTATATTTACCTCCGCTACACATATTTCGGCCAGAGGATTGCATAACTTCCGCTAAAATTGTTTCGAATAGAATTTTCCAGAGTTCCTCTCGCGAGGCACCCTCAAAGACATAGTAATCGTGAAACATTAATAACGTCGAAGCGACTTTTCGAGAGCGTCTAACCAACCCTCTCTTCGCGTGTCTTCTTTTTCTATTTAGACGGTAATTAATACGCTTCAATTTCAGCTACGGTAAACTTGTATCATTAACACCACCCTGTTTTCTGAGGAACGAGAGAGCGGGTTGAGTGTGTTTAAGCGTGGAGAAAAACTGGTTGCCAGACTGATATGCTAATGCAAATGCTTTCTTTGTGATAATTATAAGGGTGGGAAGCAGTTTTCTGCTTTGCAGAATGTTGGAAGACGCAGTTGCGTAATTAATTAAAAAGAAGTACGGGTACAGAATTGTATCGCAATAATGAAACATTACATTAAAGCGAAAGAAAATAAAATAACCAATTAAATGTGAAAAAGACAAGGTACGTTATAATTGCTATTATTAATCCTATCGTGTTCAAGTCTCTGTGACATAATTATTCCCTTACAGTAATGCATTTTTTCAGTTCGTGCTTCGCTGAAGTCGACATTTCTGAGTTGGTCTATTTCCGTAAATATTTTAGAATATTAAAATACGCAAGATATTAGATTGTCCCAAAAGTTCCTTTCGTTATCTTCGCGCGATATCTTCATTTTGCAATGTTTATACAAACATAAAGCCTCATTTGTTGAACGTGAGATGCAGAAAAATAATAGAGCAAAATAGATACGATATAATATATTGTACAACATGAAATATTATGCATCAATTGCTTATTAATAAAACGAAAGAAACTTTTAGGACAACCTAATATATTAAATTTCCAATGATCTGTACTGAATATTTCAAAGACCCACGCAATCGTGATTCTCGCGTAATTAACACAGATCTTCGCGAGCACGATAGGAGAGTTCAACCCAACCTCACTTTCACCGTACCAAAAGTTTCCTCGAAGCACGCGCAGGACGCGCAAGTTATTCTTGAAAAAAAAAAAAATTCGCGAGGAGAGTGTTTCGTTCAAAAGAAAGATCCACACGAGAGATCCGTTTCGCGCTTCCTCAAAAACGTCCCTCGCCGTCGAGGGAACGTCGTTCTTTCCCGCTTGAAGCAGCGAGCCACGGCATAAAGAAGAAGCAGGCCGCTTACATCGTTCTTAATACACGTATCTATAAAGCCGGGCTCGTGTTACGTGGACAGAGTCGAGGAGACTTTCTTCTTTCGTTGAAGAAAAAAAGCGGGTTGAGAGAGCTCGAGACGAGCCTCGTGTATCCTGGAAAGAGGTCGAGGAAGGAGAAACACCTGAGAGGAGGAAAAAAAAAAAAGAACGAACACGAGGAGAGTTCACGAGGGGCAAGTGGGTGGAGTTGAGGACAAAGACAGGAAGACAGGGGAACTTGCAAGGCGAACGTTACTGTAGGAAGCAAAACCGGAAGTCTGGGAAGAAGTTGAGGGTGAAAGAGGATGAAATGTAGAGATTCGAAGGGTTGGGGAGTATAGAGAAAAAAACAAGGAACGAGAAAAAAAAATGGGGAAGTTGAGGAAAAATATCGAGAGAAGTCTCGTGTGTTCTGTACAGAGGTCGGGGAAGAAGAAACACTGGAGAGGAGAAAAAGGAACGCCAGGAGAGTTCACGGGGGCAAGTGGGTGGAGTTGAGGACAGGAAAATGGGAGGACAGGGAGACTGGAAGGCGAGCGGTAGTGGAAGAATCGAAAGCGGTTGTGCGAGAGAAAGTTAAGAGTGGAAATAAAATGTAGAGATTTGGAGGAACGAATGGGGTAAGCGGGTGGAACGAATGATGAAATTGAGAGAACATGTTAGGGGGAGAATGTACGGGTTAAGTAGAGAGAAAGAGGTATGGATAAGTGACAGGAGGACAACACAGATGTGAGAGACCTGAAGAAAGAAACAGAAACGAGAAGTGGATAAAATAATTGTAAGAAGTAAATACAGTAGTAGAAAAAGAAACATAATTCGATCTCGCGTATACTATGAAATATTCTATGTTAAATATAAATATTAGTATCGATATCGCAAGTCCACATGCATTTATTTTAACAAGTATATTTTTGTAATTTAATCGTCAATTAAATTTACGATCTACCGATTCTCTGTTTAACTCTAAACAAATTAACCCTCTCGCTACGATGCTCTCAGAATTGAAAGAGCTCTTGGTATACTAATAAAATAGTATACTATAAATACTATATATACTATATAAAATAGTATACTATAAAAATATACATAGCATACTTGAAGCGTGTTGTTTAATGAACGATGGTAGATTATATGTAAATAAAAATATAAATAATTCTATGGTACAGAAAACGTCTATGCACGCTTTTATCAAACGATTGCTTCATTTTTAAAGGCGTATGTATTAAAATGTGTCACCAAGGAACCAGCAAGGAAAGCAACGACAAATAAGAAAATACTAAACACACGAGAAAGAACGAAAAAAGCAAAACGCATATAATAAGAAATAAAATTCACTTAAGAAAGTAATAGAAGTAAAGTAAGAAACCAACGAAGAACGAACATAATCGTAATATCAGAAACACAGAGTTGAGGAACCAAGCATTTCTGGTTAGGGAGGAAAAACGCGAGGGAAGGGTGGAGCCGGCAGGATGGAAAAACTATAGATAAAGGCGGATAGGAAATAAAAGGGAGGAGCGTGTACGGTTGGATAAGAAAGAGGTGGAGAGGAAAATAAATCGCGCCCGGCATCTGGTGATAACTGGGAAAGTTATCACACGTGCCGCCTACTCAGCCACGTACTCGCCGAATTCTTCGTTTTCGCCAACCTCTCCCTGCTGTCCATCCGCGTGACACCGATCATAGAGGAGGGTGGCTCGAGTGTCGGACAAATCTTCCGCCGATGGGAACCCTTCGATAGTGGCGAAGGGAAACGAGAAAAAAAAAAAAAAAAAAGAGAAAAGCAAAAAAACTGCGGGTACCGGAGAAAACTTTTGTCCTGATTTCACTGAGAACAAGATTCGATTTGCACTGGTGTATTTTGAAAAGTAGAGGGTGCTTCGTGTGGGTGAGCCGAGATGTGGCTTCAATGGGGTTGGTTTCTTCCTCGGAAATTGCGAAATCAGGGAAAATTCAATGGTCTTATTGTTCGTAGAGTACAGCTACAATCTTTGTTCTTTTTTTCCTAAACTTTCCTATTTTATATTTGAGAGTTTGTACTTTTTTCTTCTCTTTTCTTTGATGCAATGATTAGTACAGTTTTTTTTTTTTTTTTCTTTATCGTTCGTAGAATAATTTTAAATGGTAACTTTGAAAGTTAAGCAACTTTTATTTTCCGTGGCTTTATGTTGTTATTGTGTATCTGTACGGCTTTGTAATTTTACTTTCTTAATTTTTATTTTTCGCGATAAACAGGATTCTATAACCGACTTGAATTTTTTCCTCGTAATGATGTACAAATTTTGTTACGGAGAGTTAATAGCGCCATGTTTGGACTAAGAAGTTTTATTCAAATTCGTATTTTTGAGAATACAGTGAAAACTACCGTAGAATTTCAGTGGAAAATTGTTTCATCTACATTTTTTAATATTACGTGTATTCCGTGAAATTTTTCACATTTAGCTTCCTTATGAATGCATAAAAATCCGCAGTCTTAATCATGTTTCTCACTCGGATAGCGCAGGATGGAACCAATGATTAAAACGACGATTTAAATCCGTCTCGTTTCTTCCTCGTTTCTCCTCCGACTTCTTTTTGCGCTCTAAAGCGAAGCGCTAAAGTATGGTAGATTGGTGAACTCCTTTCCGCGAGGGAAACTCTCCATTCCAAAAGAGAAAGTTCCTTTTTTACACGCTGCACGAAGTTGCTCGTATCGATAGAAATGATTTATGAATTTGGTTTTTTCCCCCGTTGTGGCTAGGCTGTATCTTTTTGGAGGGAAGAGCTTTAGATTCGCGCGAGTACTGGCGCAAAGATGAATGAAAGTTCGGGGAGAGTTCGATGGGTTAGAGATAATGGATAAGCGATGGATTAATGAATCGATCGTTCGGGAGCTTCTTTGTTCGGTTTGTTTTAGAAAATTAAGCTCCCCTTCGTTTTTCTTTGCCGTAAAAAGGTGTTGACGGGGCTTTAAAGGGATTTTGTGGATCCATGCGTTTACGTTATTATAAAAATTATTCTGGCTCTTTTAAATATTATATTATTCATTGATATTAATATTTTTTTTATTGGTGCAATGATTAATAATAGAAATTGATAGAATTAGATATAATATTAGAGATTAACAGAATTATATGTAATATTAGAAATTAATAGAATTATATATAATATTAGACATTAATAGAATTATATATAATATTAGAGATTAATAGAATTCGATATGATATTAAAAATTAATATTAGAGAATACAGATTAATATTTTTCTACATAGAAAAGAGTCGTCTTTTCTTTTTTTTTTTATTTTACGAAAAAATTTTCTTTATTTTGATCTTAACTTGGAATTTAAGATTTAGTTATTAGTATTATCGGATGGTAATTTTGTAATAATATAATTGTTCCTTTTTTTGTTTCAGGTAAGTCTGAAAATTTACAAAGCTATGATTATTCTTCTGCTGTAATGTAAGTGATTTTATGAATACTTATTCTTTTTTTTTTCATTTTTTTTTGCGGGTAAAAAATTTTGGGAAACAAAGCGATGACACTGAACGAAAGTGTGAAAGAATATTTTGTTCGAAATAATTAGAGGCTTGCTCACTCGAATGTACAGTAACATTATTTCTCTTTGGTACTGGCAAACTATGCTTATTCCGCCATTCGTACTGTCCAACTGTGTACGGGCTTAGAAACGCGCTTATAAAAATCATACTGGATCGAAACGTACGCGATATGAATATAAATATATGGGTATAAAAATGAATGGACAGACATTTAATAATTAAAGAGGTTAGAGTCGCTATTGCGAGATACTCCGTACGAGGTTGTGAAAAATAACAGCCATTACATTTACTCGCAAATATTATAATTCTCGCATTCGGTGTAATAAAAACTACAATCCCTAGATGCCACTAGACACAATTTTAACTTAATTCTTGAATCACAAATTTCACTAAAAGCCAAGTACTAAAAATTCAAGTTCCGCGTAAAAAGAATACTTCTAATTTTTATGTCGCAGATTCAAACTTTTATAGTGCCTAATAAAAAAAGGAATTAAGTAGAGTAGACTCTCGGTAGATGCACGAAACGGGACTAAAAACTCTTGTAATTATCTAGGTAGCTAGGCAACCGTATAAAATCTATCTTTACTATGTCCCTGTAGATAATTTTCTCGTTATTTTTCACAATTAAGCAATTATCTCCGTCATGTGTTGAAATGCAATAAACGAGACTCGTATGCAAATATCTAAAGAACAATCATTGAAGTTTTACTGTACCATTGTTTGCTATTAACGTTTTGAATTAACGTCACAATCTTTGAGTTCTTTCTTAAACATTCCAACTCTTGCGTTCGAAATCTAAATTCCCATTTTCATAATTAAAAACTCCAACTTAAGCACGATGATTTTAAACCCCAAAAATTCGTAACAAAAAAACGTTTCTAATTCCCTTTTTCTTCATTTATATCCGTATTGTTAATAAATTTTTCCGATCGCAATAAATCGAGGAGCTTTTAACCCACCTGTCCTCCTCGAGTCTGCATGACTNTAATTATCTAGGTAGCTAGGCAACCGTATAAAATCTATCTTTACTATGTCCCTGTAGATAATTTTCTCGTTATTTTTCACAATTAAGCAATTATCTCCGTCATGTGTTGAAATGCAATAAACGAAATTCGCATGAAAATATCTAAAGAACAATCACTGAACTTCTACTGTTCCATATTTCCTATTAACATTTTGAATTAACGTCACAATCTTTGAGTTCTTTCTTAAACATTCCAACCCTTGCGTTCGAAATCTAAATTCCCATTTTCATAATTAAAAACTCCAACTTAAGCACGATGATGTTAAACCCCAAAAATTCGTAACAAAAAAACGTTTCTAATTCCCTTTTTCTTCATTTATATCCGTATTGTTAATAAATTTTTCCGATCGCAATAAATCGAGGAGCTTTTAACCCACCTGTCCTCCTCGAGTCTGCATGACTCAAAATAAAGATTACTTTTACGTAAATGCTATAATTTTAAATATTTTTATGTTAGATTTAACGTGGTTAATTTTTGTGTTCGCTTTTTCAATGGGAAATGATTAAAAAATTATGAAAACAGAAAATGTTTACGAGTCACGAATGTGTAGCGCGAACAGCAGGGTTAAACGATTCGAAACGACGATCGTATCCGAGAACAAATATCTGGAAGGTCTAGTAAAAGTCTGTGGAACAATACGGAAACCAGAGGCTGCCATAAATTCGACGCTCGTAAAATAATCATCGATATTCGACGCCGCGTCCCTTTTGCTCTCCTTTACGATCAGATTATGTGCAAGGATCAAGCAATGGCCTTTACACGCGTGTCTCTTCTATCGTCGATCAACAAAGATTTGTCCGGGTTTGTCGGCCCGACGCCACGTTTTATGATTAATGTCGAATAGATGAGGGTAAATTGTCGCGAGAATCGATGTTATCGTTGAACGAGGGATGACGAGGAATTTTTTAGAGCGAGAAAATTCGTGTTTTTGCGGATAGATGTGCAGGTGTAATTAGGGGGTGGAGACAGACGTTTTCACCCCTTTTTGTACTTCTCAGACAGGTTTGATGATTAGGTTTTTTTTCAAACAGATTTAGATAGAAGACCTCGATACTTACATTAATATGCATTTTATTATTTATGCATATTAATTTTTTTTCTTTCCCTCTGCTCAATACGATGCAATTTCGCGTTAGATATTATTGTATAAAAACAAGGGATGGTTTCCAGGAATATTTTGGTAAATTAATTATGCTTCAGGGAGAAGTTAATTTAACAGTAAAATTCCATTCAAAATTTGTGATTTTATAATATTATTTGTGTATAATAGTTAAAGAACCAGGGGTAATTTGATGACGCGAGATTATACTCATAAACCGACCAATATTTTCCCGAGAAATACCGTCGCAATCTTTTCACCCGACAATCTGATCCTAATCCCAAATCAAACAAAAATTTCCAATATAAAATTCATCGCCCTGAACAAACACCGAAACCTATCTTTAATCGTCCTACCACTCGTTCAAGATTCCTATATTGTAATCATCTTAACCCCCTTTTAACATCTCCATACTTTATTTACCCTACCCCAATTTTCAATATTTCCATATTTTAATCACCTTACTTCCCTTTTTTAACATTTCCATATTTTAATCACTCCGCTCCCTTTTCAACATTTTCGCATTTGAGTCATCTTACCCCGCTTTCCAAGATCTTCTTGGGGTCACCTTACCCCACTTTTCAAGATCTTCTTCGAGTCACCTTACCCCACATTTCAAGATCTTCTTCGAGTCACCTTACCTCACTTTTCAACAACCCCATATTTTAACTATCATCTTGTCTTTTCAACATCGCTCTATTTTAATCACCCTACGCTCCCTTAATAACATCTCCGTATTTTTATTACCTTAACTACCTTTCATCATCCCCATATATTAATCATCTTACCCTCTTTTCCATTTTAAACGTTCCCATATTTTAATCATTTTGCCCCTCTTTCAACGTCCCCGTATTTTAATCGCCCTTTTACATTTTCAACATCTCCGCATTTTAATCATCTTATCTCCATTTTAAATGTTCACATATTTTAATCATTTTACCACCTTTTCAACGTCCCCATATTTTAATCGCCCTTCTCTATTTTCAACATCTCCACATTTTAATCATATTATCTCCATTTTAAACGTTCCTATATTTTAATTACCTTATCTCCCTTTCAACGTCCCTATATTTTAATCGCCCATCTCTATTTTCAACATCTCCACATTTTAATCATATTATCTCTATTTTAAACGTTCCTATATTTTAATTACCTTATCGCCCTTCCAACGTCCCTATATTTTAATCGCCCGTCTCTATTTTCAACATCTGCACATTTGAATCATCTTATCTCCATTTTAAATGTCCACATATTTTAATAATTTTACCTTTCAACGTCTCCATATTTTAATCGCCCATCTCCATTCTCAACATCGCCACATTTTAATTATCTTTTCTGTATTTTAAACGTTGCCATATTTCAATCATCTTACCCCCCCTTTCAACGTCCCCATATTTTGTTCAACGCGCTCCCATTCAACTTCCTCGTATCACGTTCGCCAAATAAATCAAGAGCCAGAACAGAGGAACTCGATCTTCCAAAGTTCTCGTCCGTCCACCGGTAGCGTTCATCCCGATCGAATACCGTGTCTCGGCTCGAGACCAGAAAAATTCATATCGACCCTTGAACTTCGGGGACCCTGAGGTTCCTGTTCATAAATTCGACGAGATACGACGACCATCGTGGAGATCGAACAGCAAAATTCTCCCCGAACGACTGTGACAGTGTCGTTCGCTTGTTTCCTTCCCTTCGTGTTTTACACGCCGCATAATTTCTCGCAGCTCGCTCGCAGCTTTCGCGCGAGATGTTAGCGACGTAACAACGATTCCAAAGTTCCGTGCTGAGTTAGCTCGTGAAACAACAATAATTAAAATCTTGATTTAATTATATTTAACCAGCATACCCCGTCTCGGTTTCGCCGGAGATGTTAACGCAACTGATTCGTGTTTGTTAGAATTATCTTTTAAGATAACATATATTCGCGGAAATCCAGGTCTCTGGCGAGAACGCGGACGAAGTAGACTGTCGTCTGCAGAACAGCTGTACACGTGAAAAAATTTACATATTAATTATATGTTAATAAGACGTTTTTGAGACATTTTACATAGTCCATATTCATCTTAGAATATTCAGGAATTTTTAAAATTTGAGGCAGATCGCTTCAGCAATTTTTGAGCATTGCACAAACATAAAAATCGACTCTTTCTCTCCCTCTCTCTCTTCCTCTCTCTCACTCTATAATACTATAAATCCCAATCAATTATATAAAAAATCCAACAACACCGAAAATTCCCACATACCATTAATTTACCCCAAAAGTTTCTTTCGTTTTACTAATAAGTATTGGATTCGTAATATTTTTTGTCTTACAATTATTATTTTATATAGGATCCATTGTGGCCTATTACCTTCCTCCATCCCTCGTTTAACACATAAATCGGCCAAACGAGTCCGTAGCGTGAAGACAGCGAGAGAAACTTTCGGGACAACATAATACAACTCGAACGCGGTAAAAATAAGGGAGAACCAGCTGGTACGGATCGTCGATGGCTGTTCGTACGATGTAAGTGTCATAATTTTGCGCGACAATGTCAAGGGTCGGGGGTGATTACAGATTTATCGACTTAATTTTTCCGCTCGAGAGTTCCGGCGTCGGGTATCGTCCAAGTTTCTGCGTTCCTCGGCCGACAATCGAACGGAACGAACGAAGGAACAGCCGTTTCGGGGGTGGCGCGTGGCAGCCGGGGTTGAATCGATGCTCTTAAAAGGAGCACTGCGTCGCCGGGCACGGATTGACGTACCGGATGTCGGGTTTCTCCGGAAAGAGCCCGCGCCCCCCTATGTTTTAAACGGTCCAACGAGCGGCGGTTCCTCGTGAACGAAGGATGGCCGACATGGGAGAGGAATGGTGGTGGAATGACCAGGAATGAAAAGAGAGGGTGGAGGGATGAATGGACGTATTGGGAAGCGAGGAAGTGGGAAATGGAAGATTTACGGGGAAGCAGAAGAAAGTTTGGGAACGTGGAAGATAGAATCGCGCGACGATCTGATACGTTAACTGAAAATTTTTTTCATTTATTTTAATAACCGAACCATTCGATGAATTTATGACGTTATGAATTGAAACTGGTTTTTAATCGGGGCGGTTAAAAAAAATAGTTTAAACGAAGGAGCAGAATGTGTTAACTGAATATTTGTTTACTTGGTTTAATAATCGAACGTGTTAGGTAATTGTGAATTGAATGCAGATTTAAATCGAGGTTGTTGGATAAAAAATAGTTTAAACGAAGGCAGCAAGGTAGAAATTGGAGAAATTAATTTTTCTAGCGGATTCCAACTGTTTTGAAGATAGCGCAGTATTTCTAACGATGGCTGCCAGAGAATGATATAACGTGATGAAGTTTTTTTCACGGATACATCCGATCGTTCGAGAGGGTTGTATAAATTGTGAAGAATTGCGTGTCGAGATACACTGTTCCGTTTCCTTTATCCTTTCTCGTTAAATCGAGGTACATAATTCGCGTTAAACAACCGACGTTCTTCACGTTTTACGTTCAGCAACTCAGTATCTCGGAATAAGTACAACAAAAATTGGACGAATAAAGATGTTACAGATAGAAACAAGCAACCAAAGTACGAGAAAAAAGAAAAAAAAGAAAAATATATTTACGAATAGCTACAAATAGCTGTATCCAAGTAAAATATACCCCGAAGTTCACTAAGAATCTTCAACAAAGGTTTCAAAGGTACCTTAACTAACAACAAAACAAACAGTAGCATCCAAGCTACGGAGGAACCAAAGGAATCCAAGGAACCTGAAAATCTAACCCAACCTACCCCAAGAAACCTCTGTAACACATATACCTACTAAAATTCATGCAAACTCCGTAGTAAAGCAGAAGAACCGGCAAACCGAAAGACAACAAGCGGCAAGGAGTAAAAGAAACTTATGTAGAAATAGAACTGTTCGAGTATACTCGAGATCAGGGTTTGCTGTAAGCAGGGGGTCGAGGGATGTTTATGGGGAAGCGCAGTGCGGCTATTGCCTAAGGCGCCAGCGTGCGGTGGAGGCGAGACAGCGGCATAATTGATGGTGACCAAGTATCAATGGGGGTCGAATCGTAAAGAACACGAGTTTTTTTCGCAAGTGACGCACACGAGAAGGTCCATTGACTCCTTTCAACCCGGCCTGCCTCTCCATTTCCATCCTTACGAGACCTCGTAAGAAACCTCTCAAGATTATGGGACTCTTTTTTTTTTCTTCCCCTCATCCGTTCCCCTTCTGCTCCCCTTTCTCTGTCGTGGCAAGCCGCTAGCATTAATTTCGCTTTTCCTTAGCCAGGATTTAGTTTTCGCGGTTTCACTCGGGATAATTCCAGCGTTCCTCGCGATTGATGCGACCCAGAAGAAACTCTTCCTCCCGTTTCTTTTTTCTATTTCCCTTTTTCCTCTCGCCGTCTCTCTCGCCGAACCCTGCGCGACCCTTTTTGCCAACTTTCTCCGACCCTCTTTGTCCGTNGCAGAAGAACCGGCAAACCGAAAGACAACAAGCGGCAAGGAGTAAAAGAAACTTATGTAGAAATAGAACTGTTCGAGTATACTCGAGATCAGGGTTTGCTGTAAGCAGGGGGTCGAGGGATGTTTATGGGGAAGCGCAGTGCGGCTATTGCCTAAGGCGCCAGCGTGCGGTGGAGGCGAGACAGCGGCATAATTGATGGTGACCAAGTATCAATGGGGGTCGAATCGTAAAGAACACGAGTTTTTTTCGCAAGTGACGCACACGAGAAGGTCCATTGACTCCTTTCAACCCGGCCTGCCTCTCCATTTCCATCCTTACGAGACCTCGTAAGAAACCTCTCAAGATTATGGGACTCTTTTTTTTTTTCTTCCCCTCATCCGTTCCCCTTCTGCTCCCCTTTCTCTGTCGTGGCAAGCCGCTAGCATTAATTTCGCTTTTCCTTAGCCAGGATTTAGTTTTCGCGGTTTCACTCGGGATAATTCCAGCGTTCCTCGCGATTGATGCGACCCAGAAGAAACTCTTCCTCCCGTTTCTTTTTTCTATTTCCCTTTTTCCTCTCGCCGTCTCTCTCTCGCCGAACCCTGCGCGACCCTTTTTGCCAACTTTCTCCGACCCTCTTTGTCCGTGGACCGACAAAAAGCCTCTCAGGAGTATGAAGCTGACTTTTTTTTTTTTCTAGACAAGAGGCACGCATTAATTCTACTTTCCGCGATGGAATGCCACGAACGTCGATGAGGTTGGAATTTTTTCGCCCTCCGCGTGACGACGAATTCGCCCGTCCGTGGTATCACGCGAAATATTTCTGTCCCTGGACCTCTGGAGGTATCCGGAGATTGCCGAAACGTCGAGAGAAACCCTGAATGCTACGCGAAATTAGGTTAAGACTAATTCTTACGGTTTATTTGGAAGCATCGGCGAGGAACGCGGAGAGACGTTGACTTAGCTACTTTTCTCTGTAATTCTGTTTTTTGGCTCGCGCTGCTGGAATTTTTGTTGAGAAGTTTTAATGTATGAATTAATAAGGCAGGAGTACGTAAAGCAGTGGATGAATAGAATTTGAATAATTTAATTTTAATATCAGGGTAATTCGGGGTGAGTCTTGAGAAATCCATTTTTCAGCTATTTTCAGTAGTGCACTGAATATTTTAAGTTTATACGTATCTATTTTAGCAAATATATTTTTTTAGTTCAGATGTTAATTACATTTAGATTTTAAGGTATGGATCTTCTAAAGGAAAATGCGCTACCATTTTCTAATTTATCTTAATTAAAATTATTAAGAAAATATTTTATAGGGTGTGCACAAAAATTCCATCGATTTCTGAGTTACGCTTAAATAATGTTCTTTTTGCAAGTTAATTGTCTGAATATTCAGTAACTCCTCAGCTTATACCGTCCAGGTTAGTATCACAATCTTTTCTCATCCAAGTTTCCCGACCGAACTTTTAACCCTCTATAACCTCGTGCAATATTTTATTTATTGCTATATTACTAAATTTTATACCATACCATTATATCGATATTAGACAGATCATCGGTTCAAAAATTTTTTAATCAAAATGAGAAACTATAATCAATTGTAATTTCTCTCTTCGACAGACAAATAAAATTCCAGTTAGAGAGGGTTAAATTATCCAACGAAGCAAGAAAGAACCACCTATGAGCCTCCCATTCAATCCTTTCCCAGTGCCAATAATTCAAAATCCTTGCACAGAGTAGAAAATGATCCATCCTGTTCACCAAACCGAACGCATACGTCCCCGTGCAACAGCAGGCGTTGAAACGAAGACGAATCGAGCGTCAACGAAACGAAACAACGGAGTTCGCGAAATAAATTGCGAAATACGATGCCGGTAGTCGATGCAAAGGCAGCGGAAACGCATAAATCCGTTTAAGCCCGTTCGAGCTGGTTCGAAGTTGGCCGGGGTAGAGATTCTAGGCTGGGATCGCGCGTAAATTTCCATCGATTCGTAAATCTGGGAAATTAAGCGCGACAAAGGGAGCCTGTTACAAGTAGTAAGAGCACTCCTTCTCGTCGTTCGATTCTCCGTGCCCAGGGGAAGACTTATTCCAGCTGGTTGTGCTTGTTTTCCTCGTCGAGTTCCGCGCTCGTAAATACGAGAAACTTTCCACGCTCCTTATCCTTTCCCTTTGGCTAGGCAAAAAAGAGCAGCTCGTTTCTTCGCCGACTGGCCGGTTAATTCCCGCTCTGTCCTGAATGTATCGAGTTTCACGATTCGTTAGCAACGCGACTTTTTCGCGGATGAATGACCGGTGCAACGACTTTACGTCCCTCTGCAGGGAGCCACGGATATATTTTTTATGTTGGTTGTTTGCTTGGGTGGGTGGGGTTTGTTGGGCCGCGCGTGAAAGTAGTTACGCGCAGAGTAAGGAAAGGAAAGGTGGAAATTTTTATGACGAGAGAACTTGGCTCTAAGTTTGTTCTTTATTCGGGCTCATTTTTGGTTCCTGGTGATCTCTTGGAATTCGTGTTTTTTATATAAATTTGGTTTTTTCGATACGGTCGTGGTATAAAGTGGTTTGTAGTTTGGAAAGGAAAGGTGGAGATTTTTATTACGAGAAAGCTTAATTTTTAATTTCTTCTTTATTTGGGTTAATTTTGAGTTTCTGGTGATCTCTTGGAATTCGTGTTTTATGAGTTTGGTTTTTTGGATATGGTTGCTTCAGCAAGGGAAAGTGGATATTTTTATGATGGGAAAACTTAATTTTAAGTTTGTTCTTTATTTGGGTTAATTTTGGGTTTCTGGTGATCTCTTGGAATTCGTGTTTTATAAATTTGGTTTTTTCGATACGGTCGTGGTATAAAATGGTTATACTTTGGCAAGGAAGGGTGGAAATTTTCTTGATGAGAGAACTTAATTTTAAGTTTCTTCTTTATTTGGATTAATTTTAGATTCTTGATCTTTGGAATTGGTAATTCATCAGCTTGATTCTCTATTAGTAATTCCTAAAATTCTTTTATAAAATCAAAGGAATTTGATTTATACAGTTTCATAATTCCCTAAGCATCTTCATCGTTTCTAATCGCATGAAAAACATTTATATTACGTTATCCCAAAAGTTTCTTACATTTTATCAATAAGCAGCACATTCATAATATTTTACATTTTGCAAAAACATTATTATTTTATACAGAATCCTTTTTGTTCCATTACATTTCTCCATCTCTTAACAAATAAGGCTACAATTTTACATAAATACTTGCAGACGACCACGTGAAAATAACGAAAGAAACTTTGGTTACAGCCTGATATTATAACTTGAATGATTTCCAAGAAAGAATACCTTAGAAAAGAAACTGTTTATATTTTTTTTAAATTACAATATTGGGCGGTCTCCATCAGCTAGAATCTTTTCCCCAACCACTCGATATACTTCTCGCAAGCAAACCAGATCACCCATAAACGCGATGCTTACAGAAGGTCGTCCACGTTACGAGGCACTACATCATCCTTCCTTCGGCTGACTTTTTATTCTCGACGATATCGAGTGACATAATTCACGGTAAACAAACAGTTTTCCAGCGTTTGACACGCGAAGAAAGCGTCATTGTGTATGCTCCTCGGCTTCAGCCGACAGAGAAAACTCTTTCTCACTCTCGCACTCTCTCTCTTTCTCTCGCTCTTGGAATTGAAAGCCTCTCGGCCCCTAAGTAACTAGAAAACACGGTTTAATTTCAGTCCTCGTAGACTGTTCTGGTCATTAAGCGAGGTGATACGCGACGTACAAGCACTTTTTCCGACCGGTACACGTAGAAAACTCTATTGACCTTTTTTTTGCACCCTCTCTATTCTCCGCAGCTCTTCCCCTTCCAACTTTATGTCGCTCTGCCCGCCTGTTTCCGATTTCTGTCTACTTACCCCCTCGGTCTACGCTGCTTTCACCCCTTCCATTTTCTGTCTCTCTTGTTTTCTCGTTTCTTGACCTCTTAATTATCTTTTTTTTTTTTTCTTCGCCGTTTTCCAGTTCTGTTCGGCTGCCGTGCATATCTCGAGGATACGCTCAAGACTGCTTCGAGTGAATTTCTTTAATTGTGTTTGCAGCGTTCGTAATTGAATCTGTTGTCAGAGTATTTGTATATTGAGATTCAGGGAATTTTAAATTCGATGGTTCGCAGGTGTAAAGATTCGAAGAATAGAAAATTAGTAGGGTTGAAAATTTGCAGGTTTGTAAGTTTGCGAGTTAAATTATTTTGTGATTTGATAATTTGATAATTTTTATTTTTTAGTGTTTGAAGATTTGCAAGCTTGAGAATTTTTGTTTTTATTGTTTGAAGAATTCCAAGTTTGAGAATCTTTATTTTTGATTATTTGAAGATTTCCAAGTTTGAGAATTTAAAGATTTACAAGTTTGAGAATTTTTATTTTTATTGTTTGAAGAATTCCAAGTTTGAGAAT
>SMSQ01022194.1:1809-42911 GCA_019453375.1 Ctenoplectra terminalis | reverse complement strand
TCTCTCTTGTTTTCTCGTTTCTTGACCTCTTAATTATCTTTTTTTTTTTTTCTTCGCCGTTTTCCAGTTCTGTTCGGCTGCCGTGCATATCTCGAGGATACGCTCAAGACTGCTTCGAGTGAATTTCTTTAATTGTGTTTGCAGCGTTCGTAATTGAATCTGTTGTCAGAGTATTTGTATATTGAGATTCAGGGAATTTTAAATTCGATGGTTCGCAGGTGTAAAGATTCGAAGAATAGAAAATTAGTAGGGTTGAAAATTTGCGAGTTAAATTATTTTGTGATTTGATAATTTGATAATTTTTATTTTTTAGTGTTTGAAGATTTGCAAGCTTGAGAATTTTTGTTTTTATTGTTTGAAGAATTCCAAGTTTGAGAATCTTTATTTTTGATTATTTGAAGATTTCCAAGTTTGAGAATTTAAAGATTTACAAGTTTGAGAATTTTTATTTTTATTGTTTGAAGAATTCCAAGTTTGAGAATCTTTATTTTTGATTGTTTGAAGAATTCCAAGTTTGAGAATTTTTATTTTTATTGTTTGAAGATTTGCAAGTCTGAGAATTTTTATTTTTGATTATTTGAAGATTTCCAAGTTCGAGAATTTAAAGATTTACAAGTTTGAGAGTTTTGATTTTTGATTATTTGAAGATTTCCAAGTTTGAGAGTTTTGATTTTTGATTATTTGAAAATTTTCAAGTTTGAGAATTTAAAGATTTTCAAGTTTGAGAATTTTCATTTCTGGTCACTTCAAAATCTGAAAATTCGCATATATAAAAATTCTAAACACCTAAAAAATTTCTAACATTCAAGGNTTTTTATTGTTTGAAGAATTCCAAGTTTGAGAATCTTTATTTTTGATTATTTGAAGATTTCCAAGTTTGAGAATTTAAAGATTTACAAGTTTGAGAATTTTTATTTTTATTGTTTGAAGAATTCCAAGTTTGAGAATCTTTATTTTTGATTATTTGAAGATTTCCAAGTTCGAGAATTTAAAGATTTACAAGTTTGAGAGTTTTGAATTTTGATTATTTGAAGATTTCCAAGTTTGAGAGTTTTGATTTTTGATTATTTGAAGATTTTCAAGTTTGAGAATTTAAAGATTTTCAAGTTTGAGAATTTTCATTTCTGATCGCTTCAAAATCTGAAAATTCGCATATATAAAAATTCTAAACACCTAAAAAATTTCTAACATTCAAGGCTTGCAGATTAAAATATTAATAATTAAAAATTTTTACAATCAATTCAACCCTTTTCTATGCCAATTGCGTAACAAAATTTTTTCCATCAAAACGAACTAAAATAACTAACATAGCTACGTTACATTAATTTAATCGTCTTTTAAAACCATCGCCACAAGTATTCAAAGTGTGGAAATAAAGATGCTCGTTCCTGGACAACTACAAGAGAATAGTAATAACTCAGCGCTGAATAACATTCCCGGAATTGGACGAACTTTGGGTATTTGTTTTAAATCGATCGAGGAACTCGAGCAAGTTGTTCGTGAAAGATAGAACGCCTCGCGGTTGCCGAAAGTTAGCGAGTTAGCGCGAACGAGCCCCGTAAAATCGATTGTTGTCTCTGTTCGAGTCGTTTCACTGGAAAACCTCGACCAACTGATTGATTTATCAAAAACCGATCTTATTTAGCAGGAAACGAACCGAGACCTGGCTGGTGAATAATTAACTCTCCAACCTTCTGATTAACGATAATTTCATTAATTAGAGAACTACGCGAAAGTAAAATTCAAATAATTAGCGGGCAGCAAAACGATTTCAGTGACGTTTGTGGCGGGCAAACCGAGATACAAAGAATAATGAGTTACAGCTCGCATTGTGCAGTGTTGAATCCAATGTATACGTTCCTTTCATAAAATCTTTTCTTTGGTGTAACGTTACACGCTGATGGTTATTGTTATCGTGCATATATTAATTAACGAGGATCCTCATTGTCCGCTGTTAACCCTCAGAAATGATGCGATCAGTTACTAAAAAGGTACAGAGGTGTTTTCTGTAGCACGAAGTCATGTTTAATTTCATTGAGACGTGTTGTGTCATAATTTGTTATGCGATGTTATACTATAATTTTCATTATTCTTTGAATATAAATTTTTATTTACATGTGTTATAGGTGGTTTTCATTCCTTGTGCAATTATCTAAGTTTTTATTTGCACGTGTTATATCATAATTTTTAATATTCCTTGAATATAAACTTTTATTTATTATATTCAAAGAATTATTTATTTCACGCGTATGATAGGTGTCTTTAATTCCTTGCGCGATTATCTAAATTTTTATTTGCACGTGTTATATCATAATTTTTAATGTTCCTTGAATATAAATTTTTATTCACGCGTATTATAGCTGTCTTTAATTCCTTGCGCGATTATCTAAATTTTTATTTGCACGTGTTATATCATAATTTTTAATGTTCCTTGAATATAAATTTTTATTCGCGCGTATTATAGGTATCTTTAATTCCTTACGCGATTATCTAAATTTTTATTTGCGCGTGTTATATCATAATTTTTAATATTCCTTGAATATAAACTTTTATTTAACACAAAATTGAAATAAAAAAATTCGCATATCTACGACAGACTTCTTTATATATTTCTCAAAATTGGGAAACTTCTTAACGAAAGTAATAGTCAATTCCAACCCTCATAGCAGGGTTAATAGAAACTGTATCAGTCCGCGCACCAAGAAAGCTTTCAATTCCGCGAACACAGTAATAAAAGGATTAAAATAGCTCACGATCCGATGTTACAGAGCTTACACCGATTCTAATATTCCACAATCCGTACCTCTCTTTGTCCCCACTTTATTACCGGTTCCTACTACCACTATTCCAAAGATTAAAAACACGTTAGAAAACACTGTCGCTTGAACGTGTTAAATTCGCCTATTTCACGGCCGCCGTTACGCTTCTCTCAACTGGAGAATGCATCCACTTCGTTCGACATAACGATCTTGTTTGTTCAATTCGGACAGACGGGCAGAGTAAAAGGCCTGAATCACGAGCTGACCTAAACCAGAGCCAGAAGAGGCGTTCTTGTTGAAATTTTTACGAGCCCCGAGCAGCAAGATTCGCGGAGGACAAACGTTTTTCGCGAGTGTCGCGCGTAAAGCGCCATTCATCTCGCGCTTTGTTTTCGACCTCGCCCCTTTCTCTTCCCTGACAACCTTTCCTCGCCCTTTCTCTCTCCGATCTGGTGGCACCGGATAAAAAAAGAAAAAAAAACTGCCACGGTTACAGATTCTTTCTACGGTCGAATCCTGTCCGAAACCATTTTATTTCTCGCCGTTAACGCGCACCATTCGACATCCAAATGCAATTTCAACTTAATTATGAACAAAGGTACAATCTTTTAAAAAAAAAAAAAAAAGAGAGAGAAAAAGAATTAGGAAGATCGTTAAGATGGACATCGGCATGATTCGACAAACTCGAAGCGTTCTATAGCATTGTTCGTCGGCGCCATCGATTTCCGTGCGATTTCCGTGAAAAACTGATCCACTGGATACACAAATGGCGTCCAATTGAAGGCCGGAAGTGGAGGCAGAGATTGATGGCGCGTTGGCGCAAAGAGAATCGCTTTGGATGAAACAGAATTTTTCGCGTCTCACGCACTAAGTAGCCACCCCTCGTCATAGGAACGATAGGAAAGCTCTCGTCAGGCTTGAATTCATTGCGATGGCGTAGGCTTGCCTCCTTCGTCGTGGGAAGCGTTGGGCAACGAAGCGAGAAAGCGAAACGAGAAGGACGATTTTGTGGGTTGAACGGAGAGTTTCCTGTCGACTTTGCTATTATCTTCTGTAGTTTCGTACTTCATTTAGTTTCTGTTCTTGTTTGTGTATTTTCTTTCGTTTCTCTCATTTTCCTGGTTTGCTAATTTTTTAGATATTTATGTGGAATGTATTTTTGAGTTTGTTCTATTGGTTTTCTTCTGTTAAAAATTAAAAAGTTTGGAAATTTACGGATTTGCAAGTTTGTGAGTTATATATGATTTTGAAATATGGTTTGAAATTTTGCGAATTTTTATTTTGTATTATTTGAAGATTTCCAAGTCTGAGAATTTTAATTTTTGGTTATTTAAAGATTTCTAAGTCTGAGAATTTTTATTTCTGATTATCTGAAGGACGCTTTCATCCTCTCCAAGTTTGAAAATCTTAATTTTTGATTATTTGAAGATTTCCATGTCTGAGAATCTTAATTTTTGATTATTTGAAGATTTACAAGTTTGAGAATATTAATTTTTGATTAATTAAAGATTTCCAAGTTTGAGAATCTTAATTTTTGATTAATTAAAGATTTCCAAGTTTGAGAATCTTAATTTTTGATTATTCAATCACCGTAAAAATTATTCAACCAAGAAAAAAAAATACCTCTAACCCAAATAATTACCAATAAAGAACAATGAAAGTGAAAAGTATACCCTACTCGGTCAAATTGAGAAACTCCAGCTCACAGCACGAATGTCGTGAATTTTTAATCGGCTTTCCTCGTCGAACCATCGGTTCGACCAAGAACTTTGGCCTGTAAGAGAAGTAAGACTGCGAGAACGTGGAGTTCGATGCATTTTTGACGGTAGACTGACTGTTCCAAGGAAATTGACAGTTTCGGCCGTGGTGGCCGCCAGTTCTGAATAGTTCTCCGTGCAAAACCGCAGAACGAATACCGGCACAGTTACGATCGCTGCATCAGTTCCCCAGAAATGTACTTCCGGCACGTCCTTCCGGTTAATCGGACAGTTTCGGAATTCGTTCCAAATAGTTGTCGAAGAGTTTCGCGGGTCACGGCGCCCAACGACCAAGGATTTTCCAAAATCTAGCCGTTGAAAATCGTGCACGAACCGTTTTCCTGTTCTGGTGCTCTCAGGAACTTCGACGAACTCCCTACACGGGATGCTGTTTCGTGTGTTGTTGGACGAAACTGAAATTTAGGGTACACTAAGATAGATTAGCAGAATGATGGAACGCGCTGGCTCGAGTGTTAATCTTTTCGCGAACAAGGTGGGCTTAAATTAACTCCGGTGGTTTTAAAGCTGCTGTATAGTTTTCCAAAAAAAATTTTTCTAATATGCGGACGGATTCACGATTGAACTGTGCAAGAAAACGGTTCTAACGGATGGTAGAAATCTGGAAAGATTTTTTGGAAATACTCGAGAATAGACAAACCTGAGATTGAATTGTGCAAGTATCGAACTCTCGAAGATGGTAGAGGTCTGCAAGCTCGAATGGTTTTTTTTTTCTACTTGACGGAGAGATTTTCTCTTTTTTTCTTTAACTCGGAAACTGAGGTTTAAACGAACTCATCGCCGGTATTAAACTGTGCAAGCAACAGGCTCTAAAATATAGTAGAGTCTTGTAAACTCGAGTTTAACTCGAGGATTTTTTAAAACTCGGAAGCTCGATTTTCAACGGATGCATTGTTAAATTCCATCCAGCATATATTTACAAAAAAACAGCTCTATAAATTCGAGATCACAATTGATACACGATTCGAGGATATTTTAAAACTCGATAGCTCGATTTTCAACGGATGCATTGTTAAATTCCATCCAGCATATATTTACAAAAAAACAGCTCTATAAATTCGAGATCACAATTGATACACGATTCGAGGATATTTTAAAACTCGATAGCTCGATTTTCAACGGATGCATTGTTAAATTCCATCCAGCATATATTTACAAAAAAACAGCTCTATAAATTCGAGATCAAAATTGCTAAACAGTCACAAATTGAATATTTAACAAATTTTTGACTCAACAGCAGAGACAGTGGACTAAAATTAAAAATGTAATAACTCGACCCAAGAAGGTACTGAAAATTCTCCAATCTCGCTTGATTAACAAATTTTCATGTCCACCTTAATACAACCAAAAGGAAAAGGCAAACCAGAAAATACAGCGAATATTTTCCAAACCTCTTCATAATCGCAGATGACTCGGCTCAAGATGAGCTTCCATAAAACCGGTTAAACGTTGACGGACAATTTTCCAATTTTATCCAGGAACGGTCGCTCGTTCCACGACGCGTTGTCGACGAGCGTCGTTTACCGGCTCTATTTTCCCGTCCGATCCACGGGAAAAGAGCAGTTGTCACGCGGCCGCGTCCCGTTCAGCTTCGGGTGAAATGAAAATTCGGGAATCCTAAACGCCCCAGCAATTTTATCACCGTGTCCAGCTGCGAGGATTAAACCAGGCACGCTGATGAGCGGCGGTCGCGCTTAAAAACCCGATTCTTTTCATTGGTTTCCTAACGCCGATCGCTAGCGTGCGTCAAACGCTGGAAAATCGCGAAAGTGTGAACGGCAGAAAAAAAAAAAAAAAAAAATCCGGTCGCATGAATAAATCCGCGACGCAAAGCGGCGTGTAAGCATGTATAATGGATCAGGGACACGAGGGAAGAGTAAAAATGGCCTCGATGTCGCTTTGGTTTTGAAGCTTCGTATTCTGATAAAAATCATGGCAAAAAAAAATGTGATCCGTTAGTGGAACATTTTGGAAAGCAATTTTTTTTATGGATAACATGTATTAATTTGTTGGAATCCGGATAACAGGTGAGACACCAAGGTAAGATTATGTTTTGACGATATAATTTGTATTTCGGCGGTTATGCTTCGCAAATTAGTCAGAATAAGGAACGGAACTTCGTGGTCTCGAATCTTAGAACGCTCGTCAGAGATTTTGCAGACGTACTCATGAAAATAGGATTTTTTTTTAGGAAAGATAGCTCGGTTCTGATGACAAATTGTTGGCAAAGACTTTGAAGGGACAGTCGGGAAGTTCACGGTTAATATTTTGCAGAGTTTATAGATAGAATGGCTTCGTGGCTAAATTTATTCCGGTAAACGGTTCGTTATCCAACGATTGATACAATTTTTATTTCTTCTTCTAGTAAATTTTCTCCTTCGTAATTTTTGTTCTCGTTAAAACTATTTTTTTAACACCTGAAACTACCTACAGTTAAACTATACCCACGCTCTTTTATCTACTCTTGATTATTCTTCTTTCTTTTACATTTATTCTATTTAGAATCACGTTATCAGCCACTTTAAAGATTAAAACTCTATCTTAAATTAATAACCTCTGGAGTAATTAACGCATTTCCATATCACGAATCTCCCATCACAGTTTCCATCTCGCACTGTCAACATTCATCCAACCATAACCAGTCCGCGTCTAATCTTCGTAAAACCAACAAGGTTTAACGATCTTCCGCGAATATCTCGTTTTTCACCGAATCACCTGGACAAACCAAAAGAAAACACATTAATTCCCTACAAAATTGCATTATTTGCACCTGGGTAACCGGTACTTGGCGCCAGCAGCCACACACACTATCATTTCCCGGCGTCTAACCCGCCTCAGATCTGTGATTAGTCGACTAGCAAAAAAACAGCTGGCACGCCAATAAAACGAACCGTTCGAAATCGGCGATCACCGTTTAATTTCTTGCCACGGGAACGGTTGGAACAGCTACGTGGAAACCTTTAACGAGGCGTGCGACCATTACTCCGGGGAATTATGCCGGAAAAACACGCTGTACCTGTTCGATGGGGAGCAACTAATGGTGTGCAGAAAAGAAACAAGAATTCGAGGCTCGCATGGACGATTATTCGACGCGGTACGAAATTAACGTGACGCGTGACAGGTGTACGCGGACAACCTCGTAATCTGTTCGATCGTTTCTTTCCCGTCGTATTTCGCAATTGCTCGGAAATCTAACGAAGCTTTTACCGGACCTGACGACAGCTACGACGAGTCTTTTAGATTTCGATTTAACAAATTAATTGGCCTGTAACATTATACGTGACGAAGATAGGTTGTTAATAACAGTTCGGTATCGTGGAATTTAATTTTTCCCTTTGTCGGAGGAAGCAGTTTTTCTGACTCTTAGTATGGAAATTTGGAAGCTCGAAATTTAATTTTATTCGCAAATTGCACGCAAGAATTTTCGTTCTAACTTCAATTATTTCCTTTAGTTTAACATGCAAATTACATAAACTCAAAAATTAAAATTTCCTCTTATTCCATTTTTCGTTCCAATTAGTTCAACGAAATCTCTACAGTTAACATCCATGGGTTTCGTAATTTTTCATACACACCCCGAGGATCCGTTCCCTGTATAAACATCGCGTAAAACCAAAACCACCCCTAAACGCGACCGTCTCTCCATTGCCCTCCACTTACCACTTTTCTCAACTCCCGTTTCATCCATTTCTTTCATTTCTCCTAACCTAGAGTCCCTCCCCACTCCTGCGTTCCTCCTCGCCCATCTCATTTTTCTTATTTTCATTTCCCATTTCTCCGCACCCTTTCCCTCTGTTCTCGCTTCCAACTCTGTTGCAAAGTACGAAAGCAGAGACCAGTCACGGGTTATGAAGAAAATTGCCTGCAACTCACGACAAGCTCGCCCAGTTGCACCACCCTACTCCCATACACCAACCTAACCTCTAGGCGTGGCACCAGTGCTTCCGGAAAGCTGTCATAAGTTACAAACAATTTTATCCCTGCTACCCTAACCGCTTCCCCTATCGTGTATCTCTCCACTTACCACCATGCTGATCTACATATCTGCTATCTCTGTCCCACGATACGCCATCTTGCTTCCTCTGTCGCCGCGCCGTGTTTCTTTCCTACGAGAAAAGGCGAGGGGGCAAAGGCGGTCAGATGGTGGAAACGAAATTGCCTGCAACTCGTGACAACCTGCCGGGATACTATGGCCGTCTGGCGCTATAAAACGGTGTACCGAATGCCTGAAGCGTAACGCGGGATTTCGTGGCTGCATGGCTGGCTCGTTCCGCTGGCGCGAACGTAACACGTTCATGGATCATTTCGGAGAGTGCATTTTTGGGAAATTTTCGGGCTTTAATACGCGCCACCCATCCGGCTCGTGATAAATGTCGTTCCATCCTGATGGGAATGGAGTCGTGTGCGGCGCAGAGAATGGTATAGAGATGTTGGTCCCGAAATTTTGTGTACCGCCCAGGATGAAAGCTCGAGACAGGATTTGGAGAGAACTTAAAGCAACCGTGTGTTGATGGATGGTGTTCGGGATAAGATGGTGGAAACGGTAGCAGTAATGTTTAACGTTTAAGAAACGAAACAATGCGAACGCTCAGCGTGGCGGCCATTTCGTTGGAAACTACTTAAAGCTCGGTAATATTCGGAGTAATATTCAGAGTTCCGTAGAAGAGATGATTCTTACGAACGAAAATAAGTTTCGCGGGACACGAAATTTCTGTTGGACAATTTTACACGATTCTGATAAGAAATTTCACTTAATTCTCTATTTTAAGCGTTAATACGATACTTTTCGCTTATCCGCCGACTTTTAAAGAAACGAGTGAATTCCTACATCCGACCATTTTTAACCTCTCACGAGTAATTCTTACCTCTGCGTTTCATTCCAAGTTTCTCCAATTTGTGTCTATATTTCCCCGCCTCTGTCTTTCTCTCTCGTATCTCAAAGTTTCGAAGTTCCTTTCAAACTTTTAAAATAAAACACGTAAAAGAAGGTAAGGAAAAAAAAAAGAAAAAGGAACGAAGTCCTGAATTGGAAGATTAAGACGAACCATTGGATAAATCGTCTACTACAAATTTCTATCAGCTGGAACACGTTTTATCTCTGATAAACGCGACAAATATTTTTTCCTTACACCCTGCGCAGACTTCTCGCTTCCTGATACCTTCTCCGTGTACGTCAAAATCCACTCTAACGTTTCTCGTCCACAACTAGTTAATCTCCACGGTCCGTCCGCGTGGCTTCGTAAAAAGAGTCGCGGAAACTGGGCTTCGCGATGCAGCGGCGTTATTTCCACGGGACACGAGGGCTTTCACGTTAGTTAAGATCACAGAGTTGACCGGAGGATTAACGCGAAGTCCAGCCGGGTCTCTGCGCTTTGAGTCTCGTGAAAACTGAACAAGCACGCTAAGCCGAGTGGATGAGACGGTCCGCGAGTGCATCAGTCGGATCGATGCCCGACTTCCGGAGATTTGAACGCCGGATAACTCGCGTTCTTGCGTTGGCGAGCCTGGAGGAGGCTACGGTTCCGCGATCGGTTCGAGATAAATATTTATGAGCGGTGTTCCTTGAGAGGAGCCGCTTGGTGTTTGACGATAAATGTTGATATTTTTTTTTTTTTCTTTTTTTTATTATAATTTTCAGTTGAGATACTTTTCTTTTTCGTCGGGTTAAGTTAATGTGCACGAAATACAGTAAGAACGAAAATTACTTTGTGGTTGTATGAAACAACTTCTGCTCGACCTTATATAGCTTTATTATCGGACATCATTAGCCCTGAAGCTACTCGTTACAATATTTTAGTAAACGATCCTCAGATTATTTCCAAGAATCTTTATAAAATTCCGAGTCGAGCACGAAAAAGAAGCAGCGATCGAACGCGGTAATCGTAAATAAAATACGTGAAAAGTATTTATTTTGCCTATCAAAGACACCGACAGGCAGAAGCAAGACAGCGTACTTGTCTACCGCATCTTCGTCGAACGATGCGACGACGAAATGAATGTCAGGAAGCTAATTAGTTCACTTTACCTATCGCTGTAAAAATTGTGTCCATCTCCGAAAAGTTCAGAATATAGGAAACTTTAATATTTATCGATACTTCATATTAATAAATTATATTTTCTTACGAAGAAAAATGACCCAAGCACACTTTTATATTTCATTACATAAAATTTGATTCCACGATACTTTTAGAGACCAACGATAAACAATATTTCCAATTTATTTATTAACTCTCATCGCAACGCAGAATCCTTTAAAATCCTTTGGATAGATACTCAAACAAAAATAATCAGAGCGATAGACGATGCGTTAATTAAACACTCCATCTCCCCATATTCAGAACCCTCCGCGTATCAAACAATTTTCCTCTAATTAAAATAACATTAATACTATCGGTAAACTACATGAATCAAATTTCTAATATACTCTATTAAATAAATTGCCAGTTTAAAAATATTTTGTTACGCTTAAAAAAAAGAAAAAAATCACGCCTTTAAGACTTAATACCCTCAATTTACAAAGCAAGTACCGGATAGATCTACCGTAATCACCCTTCACCGACCCATATCAATTACCACCATTCAACTCCTTCATCCTTCACGCAGGCATGTTTCTATCATAAATTTAGGGCGGTATCGCGAACGACGAGCGTTGCGCGGCCAGTTCGCCTAATTGTGCAATAAGGAGCGGCGGTCGGGCGTAAATTAGGATAATAAAGCGGGATACCTGGTGGACACTCGGTTTGTAATTACACGGGGGAGGGTAATTTCTGAATTAGCCAGGAATCCGGTGGAGTTTCGGTCGGGTTATGAATTAAAGACCGTCTCCTGTATTTCGTCTCGCGCTCGTTAACGATCATCGATGCACCGTGGATGCGGCGATCGATCGATCGCTCGATTCCTGCGTAAAAATCGAGCAGAGGATCCCTAAACGAAGGAAACAGCTTTATTTCGGTCATAAAGCGTGTCGTTTAATTAATTGCACCGGTGTAAGTTGGCCGGTTTAACATTTAATCCGACGATTCTTGTAATTTAGATGCATCGACTCGTAAAAACAGCCGGCTGTAGAGAAAGGAGCTAGCGCAAAGTTAATTCGTTTGTTGGTTGAGCTACAATTAACCCTTGAATGGGTTCTATGGCGGTCGTTCTGATCCGTGGTATAAATTTCGTTATAGGGGTCTCCTGGTACCGTTTTATGGCGAGGGACGGTTTTATTGTTGTACAGGTTTTGCACTTCAAATTCACCCGTTTGTAAATCAAATTTGCCCTTTTGGGAGTCAAATTCATCCTTCTGCAAATCAAGATTTTCTACAGAAGGTAGAAGACGGTTTGAAGATAAAAAGAAATGACCAAAGATTTGAAGAATGAATGGGCTGTTTTAAACATATATTTTTGTAAACTATTGAACCAATGTTTCAATCCCAAGAGGGTGAATTTAATTAGTAAGATATTGAATTTGATTTGCAAAATATTGAATTTTATTTGGAATAATATTGAATTTAATTTGCAAAATATTGAATTTTATTTGTAATAATATTGAATTTTATTTGCAAAATATTGAATTTTATTTGAAATAATATTGAATTTTATTTGCAAAATATTGAATTTTATTTGCAATAATATTGAATTTTATTTGCAATAATATTGAATTTGATTGACAAAAGGGTGAATTTTATTTGCAAATGGCTAAACTTGGAGGGGTAGTACAGAGCGAAACATGTACTAGAGAGCACTATTTTTTTTATTAAAACGTTGGCCTGATTGTCATTTAGTTATAATTGTTATAAAAATTTTTTTAATTTGTCTGTTATAAACAGAGCGAATATAATGTTGCACGTGAACAACGAGGTTAGGTTCAACTATAATCATTGGTTTATATGTAAACCACTATGCTTTAAGTTTCCAAGGTAGTACTCGAGAGTAATACTTGCAACTACTGGTTTGTTGCTAACGAGTAAGTATAACTGTTACATTCTAAGGGCAAGAGATTGTTAAAAAAATTTTTTTAATTTTCTATCGGTAATACTAACGAGAAATGTGCAGTGGCATGCGAAAGCGTCGTGCTGAAACACTTTTACACGTTCTGTAGCTAATATTTAATATAAAAGCATGTTCTATGTACAAAAAAAAAGTAGTACAAATTAACACTGTTTCTTTATCGAGTATCTATTTACTTAAAGGATTGTTAAATGCATTTTTTTCAAAAGTAACAAGAAAAAAGAATAAATAACACACCACTGTATATTTAATACTACCTTGCAACATCATATTTAGTACCCGTACAACACGATTAAATCGCCACAATTTCTTTAATATATTTTAATTCATACCTATTGCTCAACGAAATTACAAACTTCTCGAAGAACAGCCTAGAAAATCAATTAACCGAAACACGAAAACATCGTAATATACCTTTCTCTGCAACTAAAAATTCAAATTTTAACACTCAACCCTAATCCACCTTACGCTCGCCCACGTAATATAACATACTTACCTTCCGCTAACCAAAAAAAAGTTGAAAACAAAAAGTCTACGCGGCTGCACGAACCAATTTTCCATCGGTGAAACGCCGCGAAAAATATATCCTACTCTCGCACGAAACGCGCGACAAGGATCGCGATCGTTAGTGGTCGTTCTCTCCAATCTCTCGAACTGGGTTTAAAAATCGATAAGCTGGAAATGGTAGTGGAACGATGAAAAAAAGAATGGAAAAAAAAGCAACAAAAAAAAGTGAAGAAAAAAGTAATGAAAAAAGCAAAGAAAAAAGAGAAGAAAAAAGATTGTTCTCGATACTACGTCCGGTCGGACGGTAAAAATTTATCTGGACGTCCAAGATGTCGCGACTGTTCTGCCCGTCTGGAAGTTATTCTAACTTCGTTCGCCTCGAACCCACACCGGCGTATTTTGATATTCCGATGGCGATACAGTTCGTTCTACTTGCATGATTTACCGAGGCGGAGCTCTCCTTAATTTACGCCGCGACTCGCGATAAGCGTCACGACGACCAGCGTCGCTGCCTGGACCGCGACACGATCTCCTCGTCTCGGTTTTTTTTAGAGCAACGAGTTTACCATCGACGGGGAGCGGTCGCTGATCATGAGCGTTTCAAGAGCGTTCGTTCTTTTAGCTGAGCTTCGTTTTCTCGGCCTAAGTTAAATTGATTTTGTGGCAAGTGTTATTGGATTTTGGGAATTTTTTTTTTAACCGAAGCAGAGTAATTTGGGAAGATTGAAGAATTTGGTGGTGACGGTTAGCGCTGTTTTTTTGTGTAATTAAGTAAAATTAGTTCTATGGGAGACGTTATTGGTTTATGGATTATTACAGTAGAATATTGTGAAGACTGCAGAATTTATTGGTGATGGTTAACCTTGGTTTTTTTTTTTTTAGAATTAAATAAAAGTAGTTTTATGGGAGATGTTATCGGTCTGTAGATTGTAGGAATTTTGTATTTTGGTTGGAGTAAAATTAAATTGTGAAGATTAGGAAATTGGTTGCTGATGGTTCCTGTTAAGTTTTCTCTGCAATTAAATTAATTTTATCAGAGTTGTTATTGATTCTCTTAATTGGAATAAAATATGTGTATTATACATTGAATTAAAAAAAAGAAATAATAGTTGGTGTTAGGTTTACCAAAGTTAAATTAAATTAGATTTACGGGAGATATCTAATTTTATATTGTAACAATCTCGTGTCTAATTTGAATAAAGTACATGTATTACAAATTAGATTGTGAAGATTACAAAATTTACTATCGATGGTATTAATTAATGACCTAGTTTTGAGCTACAGATATATCAGAATGTTTAATACAGAAAGATTTTACGCTCGTTCGAACCAGAGATCTATCATCGGTATCAACCCGTCACCAGACTCGAAACAAAATAATTTAACCATAAATACGCAGCACGGACCCTTCCGAACGTTCCAGGAGAATTTTCCAACTGCTGCATACGATAAAATCTGGAAGAACCGATCGATACCAGGCTGAACAGCGAGCAATCGATCAAAGCAAAGAATAAACAATTCCGGTAGCTGCATGTTCGCGGGGGATGCAATGCAAACAATCATCGAGTGCCTCGAACACCGCTTAATCCCAAGTAATCCCCGATTCCGGTCACGCGAGCCTGTTCTCGACATAAAATACTATCGCGAGTTGTAATTCACGCGAACGAGATAGTTGTAAGGTTCCGGCATGGCAGATTAGAAAATATAAATCGTGCCTGTCCGCCATCTTGAAACGCGACCCTCCATTTCGTTCGTTCCAATTCGAACGAGGAGGTATTCCGAAACGAGGTCCGTAGTCAGATAAAATTTATCTGCAATCTACTTTTTATTTTCCTTTTTTTTTTCTCTTTTCCTCTCCCGAAAGAAATTATTTTTGTTTATGGTTGGTCGTTGGATAGGTTAGGATAGAGATGTTGATTAACGATGAAGACGATGTTGATCAATGTATTACAGAATATCGTGGGTGTGCGATTAAAATCCATATGAAACTTACTTAATCTCGAATTAAATAGGAAATTTTTATTCAAATTAATTAAATAATTTTTTAAAACGTTTCTTCTTTGGACATCTAATCCTTAACGTATATTATCTCCGACGGGACTATTTTACACGTAGCTTAATATTTTGCTCCTCAATAAATGAATAAAGAAAGCTATATTATTTTTGTTTATGGTTGATCGTTGGATAGGTTAGGATAGAGATGTTGATTAACGATCAAGACGATGTTGATCAGTGTATTACAGAGTATCGTGGGTGTACGATTAAAATTCATATGAAAGNCGAAACGAGGTCCGTAGTCAGATAAAATTTATCTGCAATCTACTTTTTATTTTCCTTTTTTTTTTCTCTTTTCCTCTCCCGAAAGAAATTATTTTTGTTTATGGTTGGTCGTTGGATAGGTTAGGATAGAGATGTTGATTAACGATGAAGACGATGTTGATCAATGTATTACAGAATATCGTGGGTGTGCGATTAAAATCCATATGAAACTTACTTAATCTCGAATTAAATAGGAAATTTTTATTCAAATTAGTTAAATAATTTTTTTAAATGTTTCTTCTTTGGACACTTAATCCTTAACGTATATTATCTCCGACGAGACTATTTTACGCGTAGCTTAATATTTTGTACGACAAAAAATGAATAAAGAAAGCTGTATCAATTTAGAAAACACTCGACGAGGTATGTACAAAGTTTTATCGTCCGACAAGAATTAATGGAACACAGTCTTAATAATATATAACAATGTCAAGTGACTTACCACAGCTATTCCCGGGCATAAAAAACCGAATACGATTTTATTCTCAAAATACACGCTCTCTTTATTCTCATCGCGGCTACACGATCCCAAATCCTCGAATTCCTCTCCGGAACATCTTACACGACTTCCACCTCCTTCTCGCAGCGGACTCGTCGCAGCGTGGAATATTTTCGCCATGCATGAAACAATTTTTAGGAAAATTCCGTCCGTGTACGGAAATATAGAAATACAGTGGAATTTCGTGAAGCTCCTGTAAGAATCTCCTGGAAAGCGATATCATACGTTGTCGAAGGTTTCGAACGATTTTTCGATTCGCGTACGATGCGCTCGCAGCGGAATTTCAATGAGAGTTCGAACGAAATCGAAGAGGAAGAAAAAAAAAGAAGCTCTTTTGTTCGACACGTGCACGGTTCTACATTTTCTAAAGGCGTACGATGGTTCGATAAGAGTCAGCAGGTTCGATGAGAACTTAACACCCGAAGAACAATCATATTTAGCCGGTTCCGACGTGGCTCAAAATAAAACTATTACATAAATAAGAAAAGAGCATCGATGGAACGTATAAACCCGAATACAGTAGGAGATCGCAAATTTTTTTTGTACTTATAAAAGATTTAAAGAAAATTGCACACATCACAGAATTTTTTATAATATCTGATAGGTGAAATATTCTACTGAAAATCTACGTTTTTCGTCACATTCTAAAAAATAAGAATTTGCATAAAAATCTGCAGTCTATTCGAAGTAGCATCGTTTCTCAAAAATAAGAATTTGCATAAGAATCTGCAGTCTATTCGTAAGTAGCATCGTTTCTCAAAAATAAGAATTTGCATAAAAATCTGCAGTCTATTCACAAGTAGCATCGTTTCTCAAAGATAAGAATTTGCATAAAAATCTGCAGTCTACTCGTAAGTAGCATCGTTTCTCAAAAATAAGAATTTCTATAAAAATCTGCAACCTATTCATCAACAGTGTCGTTTCCTGTATAAGTCTTAAAAGACCTTTTTAATAATGAAAAAAAAAAAGAAATAAATACGTTTCTTTATTCCAATATACGACCCTATATTATATGCAATGTTTCTCCATTGGTCCACGAGCTTTCCAATGCCTCTTTTGCAAAACTCATTAATCTTCAATTCCAAAAGCGTTCGTATATATCCCCCGATAGCTTCTAAGTTCGACGGTCGTCGCGAACCGGATTTATAATTGACGACGTTTGAATAAATACAAACTCTAGTATTTTAAAGTATTAAATAGTACAGAATGCACGCGTGGCTTTGAACACGTACATTTTTGAGCGAACCCGCCCCGTGCGCCGGAAGTGGAGAGCACAGGATGGAAAAGGGTAGCGAAATGTGGAGGGTTGTGTTTGAACACGCGATAACGTTAGATTCGCTGACGATAATTAGGGTTTTTGTGGCTCTTCCTTGCCTTTGACATCTACCATGGGAGACGACTGGTTTTTAGTCGACCTCGACTCTTGGATTTTTTTGCTTGCGAAGTAGGAAATGAAAATTCTGGACCACGTGGATATTGCTCCACATACACGCGAGAGAAGAAAGTAACTTAAATACGGTGTTAGAGGTTGAAACGTGAGTTCCGTGTGGTAAAGGGTGAAAGCTGCTCGTTGGACTATTTAAAAGTTGCGTTATAATCCATGATTACCGTTTTGGAGAATTACAATGCAAAAATTATTTTGCAATGCAACCAAGCTGTATTTTACTTGCATGTGTAATGTAAAGGGTGTCCTCGATAATAGAGACCACCTTTTTTTTTTTTTTTTTCTTTTTGAAAACGCGAGTGTTCATGACTATTCGTCGAATGATTTTGTGAACGAGTATCGTGCTGGAGGAGTCTGCAAGGGCTTGGGGATGAAGAACACGGTGAACGAGAGTGGTGTGCGGCTTTGGAGCGTACGATAGGAAGTTGGAATTTTTTTCACAAATATTTGGAACGATTGTGTTGTTTTTCTACATATATTAATAAGAAAGTGACAAAATTATTGTCTCATGCAACGATTAAACACAAAATTCCACAATTCTGGTTCACAGATGTTAAGATACCACAAAAGTTAAGCACAGTTTTATTATTTCATAACCGTACCTTTCTGTATTTCAAAAAACAAACAAAGCTCATTACATATTTCCAAATTTTACAGTATTACAAAGAACAGTCCCAACAATTTGAATCTTTCGTAATTATATCTTTCTCATTCAGAAGATACAACAAACTTCACAATCGACGTTATTCAAAATTTACGGTACCACAAAAATCAACTACAATTTCATCCAGTCTAATCATATTCTCTCATTCGAAGGATAAATAAACCAACTTCCACGGTTCCATTATTCAAACCTTACAGCGCTACAAAAATCGATTACAATAACTTTATTCTTTCATAATATCGAACACCTTCAAAGAATGAATAAAGCAACTTTCACGGTTCCATTATTCTAACTTTGCAGCACCACAAGAATCGATTACAATAATTTTATTCTTTCGTAATATCGAGCACCTTCAAAGAACGAACAAAGAAAATTCCACAATTTCATTACACGATTCTTTCCGCCCAACGATCTCGCTATTTCCACCCTCGCGCCCTTCTCCCACCCAACGGAACGAGCAACGAAACAAAACAAAAAAATTCCACGATTCCATAAATACATGGTTCGCGACACAACGAAAATCGATTACAACAATCTCTTCCCCTTCCACGCTCGGTATTCACCCCCAGAGACTCCACCAGAGTCTCCAGTCTCGAGGGCGCAAATTATTACGCGGCTCGCATTTCGCGAGCCACCCCTTGCTCGATACAACCTCGTGGTACAGAGTTTCCAGTAGCAGTCGCGGCAATTCCAGCCGCGACTCGTCGTCGAATAGAGAAAGTTTCGTCGAAACTTTCGTTGGGCGGCCTTTTGTCGCACAGTTCTGTAACCACCCCCTTTCCGTCCAACCGCCCCCCTGTGTGCAACCTGTGAAAATCGTAGCTTTATTAAATCGGACACACGGTTACGGGAGCTGTAAGTAGGCTGGCAGGTGGCCGCGTCGAGCAGAGCGTGCCGTCGAGGCAACGAGACTAATTACCACGGATGTATGTGCTCTTGCCGGATACTTGCAGCTTTGCAGCCCCGTTTCAGCGAACCCTCTCGAGCTACAGGCCGCTTCAGTTGCGCGGAGACGGTGTCTTCAGTCAGCGAATTTATGAGTTTTCCTTCTTCTGTTTCTTTTTTTTTTTTTCTTCTTCTTTTGCTTCTTTTTTTCTAAGTTCGTACGTATGTAGGTACGCGAGGTAGAAAGGAGCTTCTTTTTTTTTTTGCCGGTGAAGGAGTATCTCGAGAAACGCGTTTGTCTGAGGGGACTCGTACGATAAATGGGAGACAGGTTGTTACGTTTGTAAGGGTGAGAAAAACTGGGTGGGTAAATGAGAGGCTGGAGGCTCGTGGATAGTGGAAGTTTTGTCGTAGGGAGTGCTTTCTTCGTTTCGGGTGTGTTTGGAGACGCTTAGGGGATTGTTGGTGGATCATTTGGTGCGTTGTCGGACACGTTGGGTTTGTGGAAGGGTTTCGTCGCTCTCGTGGATTGGTTTTAAGGGTCTGGTTGATGGTTTGTAAATTGTAGTCACTGATTGAAAATTAGTTATATTATAGCTGTGTATAATAGTGTATGAAAATTATTTTTATTATTATTTGTCTTTACTACGACACGATTAAAACTATGAATTGGTGATGTTCAGAATTATTGCTGTTAACCCTAACTCTATTCTTCTATAACCATTTTATTATCCAGCTATTAATAATTTGTGTGGTAATTTAATTAATTAAAAAAAAAAAAAGAATTGAAGTAATTGATATTTTGAATATAAAAAAGAAATGGTTTTCCGGTAATGAAAGAAAAATGAGATAGAAGTAGAAACTCAATATGACTTATTTTATTTAAACTCTAATAACTCCGATATTAATCAAATAAATATCAATTGTAACGGAACAATTCGAATTAAGCTAATCCTTGAAATGAAAATTGAGGAGCCAGGAAAATAGGGTGGCACGCGATGGCAAGCGACGTCGGATTAATCGACGCTATAAATTCGTCAGAGGGTGCTTATTAATTTTTTCCAAAACGCTGTCGGGCGTCGATTTAATGCGATTCCCGGGTGGCGTCGGTGATTCGAGGATTGATGGTACGCCGTTAGAGACACGGAACGGTTTAATATTTCAAGAGACGAGCTGGTTCGACGACATCGATAAATTCGGAATTATTTTAATTTCGGACGCTACTCTCCGCGCCATTGGAACACAGGTGAACGATTAAAAGTGCTCGAGGTTTATTCCGTTCGTTATTTCAATACGATCACTCCTCGATCTCGCTTCATTTTATCGCTCAGCCAAATAATCGTTATTAGATTTTAATTTGTGTCAGGAAAAATGTTTGTCTCTAACCTGTTTTTATCGTACTTTTATTAAATTTTGAACAGGTGAAAGAATTTTGTGAATTTTTATATTTTTATTCAGTTATTTTGCAATTTTCTATGTATTTTTCTCGATTTTTTCTTATTTAATTATATTCAAATTTCTATTATTTTATTTTTATTTGGTTACGTTGTAATTTTTATTTCTTTTTTATTTTGGTATTTTAAATTTTCTCGTTTTGTTGTTTTAAATATTTTTTTGTTCGATGCTTTATTAGCAGTTAATTAATATTTAGGAGGTAATACAAACATGATTCATTTTATTTCATTGATTTTTTTTTTTTTCATTCGTTATTTTAACTGGAATTTTTAGAGCCGTTTGATTTATATAATTTCATTTCGGATGTATCGATATTTATTATAATATCCCGTTTTTATCGTTGATTCATTTCCTGAAATGTATTTGATAAATTGGGTGAAGTTTTTGGCTCAGGTGTAACGGAATTCGTGTAAACATTTTTGAGCAATTTCGATCAATTATACAAGTGAGTTAATTTACTTTCTGATTGCAATTAAACTGTATTTACACAAGTAATAACATTTAGGAAATATCATAACTGACTATTATTCGACGTATCGAATAAACGTTAGTAAATGTAATATCCTGCGTTAAATACTTTTCTTTATATTTAAATAACGCGAAAAATATTACCAACATTTTATCATATAAACAATATTTTTGGGAACGTTTTCATCAATTCATTTTAAACCATCCTACTAAAACTATTTCTACAATTTTTCAATCAATATTGAAGCTAATTTAAAGTCACTTATTTTTTCTAATATTAGTAATAACAATTATTTCTTCCATAAATTGGAATTTCTATTCCCAAAAAATATAAATATGGTGTGAAAACAAACAGATCTTTTTAAGACTATCTATTTAATTTTAAAATACTACTCTAATACTCGGAATAAAAATTCACACACTCTCGAAAAGCCCAACTTCTTTATTCGATATGGTTATGAAACATCGTAGCTCAAACTAGATTAATTAAAAAATACATAATTTAATGTCCATCAATTACACCAATTAGTTATTTCATCAATTATTACATCATAGTTATTACACCAATTTAATCATTCCACAAACATTTAATTTAGAGTCTTAGCAAAAGCTCACCCAGGGCAGTTAACCCATTCGCTGCCAAGCCTAAATTATATGAAGTCATTCCCATTGCCATTTATATTTTTTGTAAAAGATCATTCTCTTTAAATTATTATTGTGGCCACAAACATAAATATAGAAATGCATGACACCCTGCCAAAGACGAGTATACTCGTCCTTGGCAGCGAATGGGTTAATCTGCCAATAAATATTTCCAATTTTAAATTATATGTTCACAAAATAATTATTTTATTTATAAACGAGCCACATCAAATCCTAAACCATGCGTCGTCAAAACACAGAATTCTGATTACTAAATTTTACATCACAAAATTACTCTGACCTATACCCAGAAACAATCGCCAACGATTGTTCTTTTTCAACGTCGCGAAGCAACAAAATCCTTATAAATATAAAATCAATATTTATATCTTCGCATCTAGAAATGAATATGCATTGAAAGGTGTCCATTAATCATCGAATTAACGATCGAAACCAGACATTCCCCATAAGTATCACCGTAAAAGACGATAATTTCGATTCTCCGTGTGCCCGTTTCTCCACCCTCGTTCCAAACTGTTCCCAGCGTTTCTTATTTAACCAGAAACCAGCACGACGACGAAGAAGGGGGTAGGACAATCTGAAATGATCGCTCATGAATAAAACAAATCATCACGTTCAAATTGCCGGGCCAATAGGACGGCGCGCCATAAATTTTCATAAGCTCATCTTTATTAAACCGCGCACGAGCCGCGTCGACGTACGACAAAGTGGCTTATTCCGCGTCGATGGAAACTTCCTCGCGAGCGTATCGTCGTCTCCGCTCGGGATTCCTCGCGATTCCTCTCGATATTGCGTTTACCGAACACTGATGGCAACTTTTCGCGACACGGTGCGAAATTCGGCTCGAATCCAGCGCAAAGGTGAAAGTTTGGCATAGCGTGTGTGTATGTGTGCGTTGGAAGAAGGGGAAATTTTCGAAAGTTTCGGCAGATTTAGTTTTGCATATTGATGATTGGGACTTGATTGTGAGAGTGTTTGTTTTTGGTTCGTTTGTATGTTGATTTTTGGTATCAGGTTTTTTTTTATGGTTTTTTTGTGGTTTTTTGTGGCGATTTTAAGGTATTCTTTGTATTAAGTCTTTCCACGAATAATATTTTTTTTTTCTTTTTTTAAATTGTCTGATTAAGTATTTTGTTTATGAAGGTTAATTATCGGTACGAAGTTGGATCGGTTTAATTCATTTCAGTTGATCTAGATTCATCTTTTTGCTGATTTTGAGCTATTCTTTGGAAGTATCAGGTCATTCCACGAATAATATATTTTCTATTTTACAAAATAGTGAAATTAAGTTGATTTGGTATCCAGTTTTTTTTTATGATTTTTAAATTCATCTTTTGCTAATTTCCAGATATTCTTTGTAACATATCAGATCATGATATAAAGCACTACAGTTTCTTACTTTTTAAGAGACTGAAATTAATTTATCGTTCTATTCGTCAAATGGTTTACCAATTTTTCTATTTGTAAAGACAATTACTTAAGACTTATAAGAACGACCTGACAATTCGGTAAATTTTGTTAAACGCGACACAGACGAGACAGACGAAACGAACAACTGTAGATGAAAATTTTACAACAGTTGTGTCTTTGCTGATCGTAACAAAAATTGCAGAGATTGAAAGATAGAAATAACGACAAAAAAAGAAACAAATAACGAAACTCAGTTCACTACAAAGTTAATATACCTTCACCCTCTGAGGAATCCAATTTTCACCCTTCTCCCAAATTCTTCGACTTCTCCATTCCCACGTTGTTTCACCGATCCCCCGATCACAGTTAACAATCATCGGCCGATAAAGATCCATCGGTTGAATGCACGTTTACAAAGGATCGGCAAATATTTGCGACAAAACCTACACAACTGTGGTAACCCGATAAAAATTGGGTGTCCTGGGATTCGGATACTTAATCCGCGACTGTGTCGATTGATAAACCGTAATACATGGAGACTTGTGTTGGAAAAATTGTATCAGGGATAGAAATTGAGGGTGATAGATGAATCGACAGCGAAAGGGAGAAAGAATGTGAAATATCGAGCGACAAAGGGACGACAAGCACGGAATCGGCGATGAAATTCACCGGTTCCGGCACTGTGTTAACAGATTTCAACGTGTAAAACTCAATTTTCGACGATCGCGTTTTTCGTATCCTCCGCCCCTCGCTGTTCGCCTAGCGAGGAATTTCATTTGGCCGCGTCCAGGCAATTAAAAGGCGGAATAACCGAACGCATTAAACCGATAACGCTGTAGGATTGCAACAAATCTGTGTAAGCGGTTTCGCCGCTTGTAGCTTGGATCGGCGAACAACAACCAATCTCGCGCCATTTTTCTTTCGTTCCCTTTTTTTTGTTTTTTTTTGTTTTGTTTTTGCATCCATTCGTATGTTATAATTGTTTACGTTGCTTTACAAAACGAGAGGGAAAAATTTTGCGTAGCTTTGTTGCACTGTGTTGCTGTCGTGGATAGAAGATTCAGATATTGTAGTATTTATTTAATTGGTTAAGTGCTGCGTGGGCTATCGGTTGTTAATAGTTTAGAATAATTGGTGATGAAACATTTATTAGGCAAATATAATTGTATAAACGTATTGTTTGAAACACCGTTGAAATAAAATATTATAGATGCAGGAGAAGATCGGAATGTCAGAAATTTAATAAATGTCTTTTTTTTTTTTTTTATAATGGAATGTAGTATATTCTTTTGCTTGGGTTTAAAGTATTATTAAAGTGGAGCTTGTTAAAAAGTTTTTGGGATTTTGTGAGAGTTTCTTTATGGTATTTTAGTTAAATGATCGATGAATGTAATGATGGTACCAAAATGGCGTCCATTACAGATGCTTTAAGATAGTTTAGAATTTATATTGCTGTGTTAGATTACCGATCTTTAGCTAGTGTACCGAAGAGTATCGTTTTTGTTTAAAAAAAAATATCGTAGCGAAAAGTTTTACTGGTATTTCTATAATAATTTTTTCCTAGAGAATAGTTTATAGACATTCAAGCTATATACTCTGTGCGCACGTTTTTAATTGTTTCATTATTTTGTTACTTGTGCAAGTATTTTTATATTGTTTTATACTTGAAATATAGCAGCTGCAAATTGCTATAGGTTGATATTTTGTCTGAAATTTGAAATATACGAGATAGAATTCCGAGAGTATATATTTTTTTTTTCTTTTTTTTTTACTGCGTTCAAACTGATTTCTGTGTTTGAAACTGTAACATCGTGTAAAAAAGGGCCAATTTTTTTTCCTTTTTTTCTCTGTAAAAGGATTAATAAACCAATCTGTCTGAAAAAAAGGGGAACAAAAATAGGAAATTAATTTTTATTAAACGTTACGAGTCATATCGCGAGTACATCGAACACCGTTCACCATCGATAACGTGAATCATTTTTAATCCTCTTTGACGTTTCGTTTTGAAAGGTCGTTTCGAAAATTAAAATAAATCCGTGGTTTCGCCGGGAAAAAAGGAAACGTGTCATTTAATGCTTTCATTTAACGTTCTGTTTTAATTAATGTTTTATAAAATCAGATGTTAATTCAACCTTTATTGGGAAAATTGGTATCGAATAACAAGATCGGCTATCGCTTCCGATTCATCGCGCCGATGTGATTAACATAGTCGGTTTGCATAAATGAAATCGCTGGGAATTAAAATTCAATTCACTCGTCTCTTTTTCCGTCAAAATTATTATTCGGATATCGGAGAGATAGCGAAGCGATTCAAGCGCTTAGAAAGTAATAATAGTCCGAATTTTCTACGAATTTTCGACAAATTAAAAAAAAAAAAAAAAATCTTCGACGAATATTCATCGAATTTACAACAAATTAAAAAGAAATCATCGGTGAAGTGTCAAAGAATTAAAAAAAAAATTAAAATCTTCAACGAATATTCATCGAATTTCGATGAAATTTTTAACAAATTATTAAAGTTAAAATAAAAAGAAAGAAAGAATTTTAAAAACAAATCTGTGTTCTATATCGCGTATGAAATTTTTTAATTTTCATTCAACTTTGAATAAATATAAAACATTCCGATTATTAAAATCGAATATGTTAAATACACGAATCGACACGTAACCTAAAAATTCGTGACGCTCGATTTCGTTTCTTCGTACGAGGCACGCGGTAGAGCGTGCGCGACACGAATACCTCATTATGCAAATCTGCCTTAAATCGCAGCAGAAACAACGTCCATGAGGGGCCATCGAATCATGGTTAACCGCAGGCGTTTCGCGTGTCATTTGGATCGTCGATCGATGCACGATCGAGGTGATCAATGGCTAGCCACCGACACGCGTTTTGTCGTTCGCCGTTGCATCCAATGCGTTCTCATTAGTCATCATCCAGCAATCATTCAAATTGCTCGTTGTTCTTAGAGGATCAACGTTAATCACCAAGTGAATTCGTCGGATGGTGAAATGGTCACGATTCGCAATAAGTGAAGGAAAGGAGGATAAAGAATCTAGAAATACTTGGAAGATCGCGCGATGCTGATAAAAAGAACTTTATAAAAAAGTTGGGATTACTTTTAATTTTTTACGATCATGTCGAATATGCAAAATTTATATTCTTGTGAGTGGTCCTAATTTAATGAGTAAATAAATGAATACTCGGTATCATTTCACTAATATTGTTCTATGAGAAACTTTCTCTAAATAAATTCTCAAAAATTTGTTTTTGTGAATGGTCCCTGGTCGATGAGCAGATCGAGCATGTATAGAAAATTAATAATAATAATAATAATAATATTAATAACAATAATAATAATAATAATAGTAATAATATTTATAATAATAATAGTAATATTAATAATATTAATAATAATAATAGTAATAGTAATAATATTAATAACAATAATAATAATAGTAATAGTAATAATATTAATAACAATAATAATAATAATAATAGTAATAATATTTATAATAATAATAGTAATAGTAATAATATTAATAATAATAAAATAATGAATATTATTGCACTAATCTTATTATCCGAGAAACATTCTCGCACAAAAATTGATATCTTCACGATTGACTCCAATTCAACGAGCAGACACTATAAATACAGAAAACTTCCAAACAAATCTATCCAATACTATTCCACTAATCTCATCCCGCGAGAAACATTCCTCCAAAAAAATTCACACTTTCCCAAACGGTCCCGATTCACCTGATTCGTACACTGCACATAAAACACAAAGAATGTCCACAGATAAGCTGGTCGTCCAAGGTTGGAAGAAACCAATTGAAAGAACGAAGAAAACGAACCAAAATCGTACCAAGATGAAAACGGCGGCTATGCAGTTATTACGCACATCTGTCCGCCCCTTTCGCGTAATTGCACGGTCGGATGCAAAAATCGGGGAGCCGAAATCAGAAGGTTAAACCGTCTCCCTCGTAATTTCTCGATCCCATGTTACGGGGAGGGCTCGTGACACGGTGAACGCAATTACGACGTCAAAGAGTACGCGAATCCTTGGCGGAAAAAAGTCCCTGGACCGGGGGAAATAAAAGAGGAGCCGCTCGGAAGTTGGACGTTGTCGTGGAGGAAACGGCTCCCAGGACTTTCATTAGGCGAATCAGAGCCGGTTTCCACGCCGGCGAAAAGTTCGGAGAATTTTGATGGAGGCCGGCTGGTTGAAAAGTACTGGCACAATGAGAACGAAAATGTAATCGACGGAGAGGGGATCGGCGAAGGAATCTCGATTTAGGTTTAAACTTGAATCGGGCGACGGTTGGATCTTTTCCTTTCTCTTTCCTTCCTCTTTTTCTTTTTCTTTCTTTCTTCCTTTCTTTCTTTTTTTTTTTTTTTTATTGGCGCCGTAAATCGATCTGGTTCGTAATGAGGTAGGCGTCTGGGGAGAATGTTTGATTTGCGTGGTTCAGGGATGTGTATGGAATGTAGATTCGCTCTTGTTAGTTAAAGTGTCTTGCTCGAGGAATATAAATAACGGTTAACCGATTCGTAGCGCAATGAAACGATGAAAAATTCAGGAAGATCGATGGTAATGGTGTTTGTTTCCTTTGTTGCAGTATCGTTTGCATTTCGATTGCCAGATACGGAATGTATAATTTGGATAATTATTTTATGTAGAGCAATTCCGGTTCAGACGACCCGATCTCGCGCGAGAAACTAAATTTTCGGTTTTTTAACAGTGGAACCACCGACGATTAAGGCATAGTTATTTCTACCGGAAAAATCGTAATGAAAGGTGTATAAAATAATACGCAATGCAAGGGAAACAAAGCTTTCTCTACATTTTTAACAGAAGATCACGGAAAATTGCCCGCGGGATGCCACAGTCAATTCATAAAGTGTAAAAAATTACGAACGGATCATTTCGACCACTTCGGTAGTTCTAGTGTTAAACTGATTTTAGTAACTTACTGAATCTTATAAATATGAATATTAAGATTACAAATCTTATATTATTTAATCTTAAATAATTTTCTTTAAAGAATACAGCTCTCTAAATTATTCAAAATACGAAATTTACAGTACCGATTCGACAGCTTATCCGACACTCTCTCATACTTAACTGCGAAAGACTTAATTCTGCATTTGAAAATGCATGTTCCAAAAACTACATGGAACACTATGCTAAAGCATAACAAGTGAATGTTACGAAAAAGTTGCGCTAAAGTTTGTTACGAGCCAACACCGGTCTGAATCTCCATAAAACAGCGCGCGTTCAGTTGCTAAGTCGCCGTAGCGAAAGGTTTAAACAGCTTTAAAATTGTTCGATTATCCGTTCGGTCTAATATTCGTCGCCCGCGCTCATAAAAAAAAAAAAGAATATTCGACGAAATTTATAGACAAAGGCGAAGCTGACTTAAGAAAGGACCAGAAGCGAGTATGACAGTTGAAAATGGCGGCAAGAAAGCGCGAATCGTAAGAAAGAGGACCGGATTACGAGCGCACACATCTCACTTTACAGTTCTTCCGTTGCTGGATTATGGGTTGGCCAGGAAGACGGCGCGTTTCTCGCTCAAACAGAGGGAATAACCAGGCAAGTTGATTGAACAGGACTTCTTAAGGAAGCTCTTCACAGCCATTCAGCTATTCTCAATATCCGCAATCCGCGAATGGCGTTGGGAAATTTGCCTGATTCGAAATCCGGCTCGTCTGCGGCTCTTGTTCCTTCCCGAATGCTCGAATGACCGTCGAAATGGATCTGCTCCCGACTCGGAGAGATGCAATTTCACGATAGGGATTGGTGATTAGGTTATTTTTCGTACTCGTTCGTTGGGAATGATAGGGATATTTTTTTTACTACTTTTTATTATTCTTTTTTCGTTTTTCTTCTTTCTGTTTTGGATGGGTCGGAGAAGTAACCGTGGGATTGGCTTTCATTCTCTCGATGCAAATCTCGGGTTTCCGGGCTGGAACGACGTGCAGATTTTCTATCCTTGAGTTTCATCGCTTCTTAGAGAAGTCTCGATGGAGTTGGAAGTTGGTGGAAATTAGCGAAGAAAAAGATTTTCTGGTCACGCGTTCGTGCTGTTTATGAGTAGTTTGGTCGGAAGTTAGGGCGTCCAAAGATGAGTTCGCTTTGTGTGCAAATTATTGTGGTTAACCGTAATGTATTTTCCCAAGCGGTTTGTTAATAACCGAAAAATTAAAAATACTGTCGCATGGCAAATACTTGGTAAAATTATACGTAAAAACTGTAAAGGAAGGAAGAATTTCCGAAAGAAATCTTTCGTCGATTTATTTGTAATTATTCATAGAAATTTTGTAAATTTACAGCGGCGCGTTTTAAGAGATTTTTCATAATTTTCTGTAAAAAAGTAAGGCTAAAGATCTGTTTCTCGCGTGTTATATGGTTCTTAAAAATGTTTACCATTTTAATTCCTTTGGTGGAAATAAATATATTTTATTTCATATTTTTAACAAGCTTATTTTATTTCAGTGTCAAAGTTTATTAAGAAATCTTTCTTCAAAATTTCCTTTCGATTTTTTCTTTACTATTTACAATCTTCGCACGCTTATATTAAAGAAAGATATTAAAGAAAAAATCCGAAAAATATTCACAATCTCGCGCACCACTTACGATTAAACTTTCAAGATTTAATCGTGATCTAGTTTCATAATTCTATTCAAACAAAAATCCAAGTCAACCAATCTCTACATATGTCACGGTCCTTACATCTTAATAAAATAAAATAATCGCTAAAATAAAATCCAATAAAATTGTAGCACGAAATTAAAAAAAATTCAGCAAATCCAAGTCGATTATTGATTTTTCAAACGTCGCAGCCTTCGAATTCGACAAACCACCGACTCTGAAACTCGAAAATCGTCGAGACCGACGAAAATCTGCGTTGAATCGGACATAATTACAACAGGAAGAATTAACCGGCGAATTAGTCCGCTGACAATCGTCGGATAATAGATGGTCGGACCGAATGATTCGCGGTTAATTGGACGGCATGAAATTTCGCGGTCGTGGCCATCGCCGCGTGGGCGGATTTTCTTTTGGCGGGAAAATTGCGGCGCGCCGTTACGCCGGCCGAAAATTAACCTGCTCGATCGCGCGTGAACGAGTTAATTTTATTAGACGAAGGAAAAAATTGAAAGGTTGCCCCCGCTGGACAACAAATTGAATCTCGATGCGTGTACCGGGGAAACGAACGCTCCCCGCGACGCTCTTCAGGCGCGAATAATTTTCCTGCGACACTTAACGTCGCGTATTTTTCATTAGGATAATGGGACCGCTGAATCGAGTGTGTTTATCGTTGCGTTTTAATTAGTTCGATAAATGGTTGAGTTAACCAGGGATGCGAAAGCCTTTGGGGGTAGGTAATTGTGTTTTTGATTCCGTTGTTTCTTTGGATGGGTGTTTGAAAATAGGGAATAATTGTCGGTGAAGGTACGTTCGATGTTTTGCATCGATGGTAATTATTTTCCTTCTTCGACCCGATTTTTGTTTGCTTGTCGGAAAAAAGAATTACAAATGATTATAATTGCTCGCTCTGCTTTAGAAATTTTTTAACCAATTAAATTTGATTGCTGGAATAGTAATCAAACATACTAGTCATAGTGATGAGTAAATAAAATAAAAATTTTTAAACGTAGATATATGAATATTTAATTTTTAACTCGTATCGAGCTAAAGAGAATTAATTATCATTTATTATTTATTATTTATTATTTATTAGTACCGAGATGGTTACTGTTTATACAAATTAAAATTAGTTTAGTAGATGGTACTACATTTCTTTCAAGATTTATTACTAAATTCATAGTCTTCTTTTTAAGCACTTCAGTTTCTACTGAATATCGAATTGAGAAAAAAAAGGATCAATCCTTGCACAACTCAAAATATTCTCATAAACAGTACACAGCTATTGACACTCAATTAAATTCGATTCGGTAAGAATCCGATACTCTACTCTCTCAACACTGTCGTCACGATTCAATAACAATCTTCACCAACCAGGGTGCTAAAATCTCTCTGTACGTTCCGTTGTTCCCCTCGCCCTTTCTCAAATTGAATTTTTAATCCTCGAAGAAGCGACGAAAATTCGTTAACACTGTTCGACAGCGACACAGGCGAGCATATGGAATGATCGCGTGCAGGTCGATCATAATTGCGGCGAATGAACTAACCAGCAAATTAGTCGGCTGACAAGCGTCGGGTAATGGATGCAGGAGGAAACTGAAACTGGATGATTCATGCTTGATTGGACGGCGCGAGACGCTTGGTTGGCCGCCACCAACAATAGAATGCATAATTCCGTTCGAACGAGATATGCCGTGTCTGAATGGATTCGAAGGCTTCGTTCCGCGAGGATATCATACGCCGCCATTCATCGTGGACCCCCAATTATTAGGAAAGAATCGCGGCCGTGTGACGTAGCTAGTCCCTGGCCCCGCTAATCACGAACATTGTTCGCCGATCGGCGATAGTTAGCCTTCAAATTCGAAATGCACGCGTTGGGAACAAGCGAAGACACTAATCACGTCGAACCTAACCGTGATGGACGTTCGCGAGGTCGGTTTTGTTGGCTGTTGACTTTTGTCAATGAGTAGAATCAAAGATGAGATAAAATAGAACGGTAAAGGGGATTAGGAATGGTTTGGTTAAGACAGATTTTATTTTTTTTTTTATATTTTGTGATTATGGCATTTGAAGCTTTCTAGGGTGTTTTAATTGTTTGTGCAGGATGATAGTAGAGGCTGGATTGATTTGATGAATTTGCGAGGTGGAGCAAGCGTTAGCACAGAGTGGTTTGTTCGGTTAGGATAATATTGAGTTTTATTTGCCGAGGGTAGGATTGAAGTTCGTGTGAGTTTAGATTTTGAAGTTGAAAGCATTTACGAAAGTATTTGATGGGGAAATATTATTAATGGACTCCCATTTTGAAATCTTTCTTTGCAGATGAACGATTGGACAGATAAAACGAGTCTGATTCTCGGAACTTTTTATCCTTGATATTTTAATCAAATGGGTCTTAATTGCGAATTTATAATAGAATGTTAGCTCTATAAATTTTAACTATTATCGTTTCGCTGTTGAGAGAAAATTATCCGATTATCCTCAACCTTCGCTACTTGTTTGCAACGAAGAAATCAAGTTGAACAATATATGAAAAAATACACACTCCAAAGAAGATACGTATTTACCTATATTCTTATCAAAAAATTACGGAAAATTAAAGGCGACCATAAGAAATTTATAAAACCTCTAGGAAATATTAAAGATTGGTCGTTTTTACGACTTTGATAGTTTTATTTAGTATATACTAGTTTTATTATACTAGTATTTAGTTTTATTATTTAATTCACATCTAGAATAGTATGTAAGATGTGGTCTGAGGATGATTAACTTAAATCAAGATAGTATACGTAACGAACAATTTATTCTTTACCAAAGCCAAATGCGAACTGACTCGTTCTAAAAACCAAAAGACTCTCTTTCCCTAACCGATATACACTTGGTTCCGTTCTCTGTCCCTTCTCAGAAGACGCAAACCAAGCCATAAACCGACCCAAAATGCCTACAAGTATCAAACGAACTCGAGAACATCCAAAAAAAGACCAAATTAATTTTTCATCGTGCATAGTTTTCATGATCATCGTGCAGTCAACGAACATCGATTAAACAAGATACAAAAAGGGTTCGGTAGGCCTTTCTTAAATTCAATTTCATTTCTCGTGACCGCCATTGAATTACAGAGAGGAAAAAAAAAGAGAAATAACTAGAAAGAAAGAAATAATACGGTCAACGGTGGTTACATGCGACAGATACGATATCCTGTGGTCAGCTCGCGCTAGGAATCAGTAATAACGTCCGTTTCGTGCAACTGTCTGGACCGGTGCTCTTCCACGTGGACCGTTTTCGTAATCGAATGTAGCCACGGGCATGTGGAAGGCCGGAAGAGCGGTATTCTCTTCTGGCGGCTCGGAAAATCTCGAACTACAACGACGTGGAGTATCGTAGGAATCGGTGCATCGTTGCAGAAAATAGAAAAATATTGGTTATTATGGGAGTCGACGTAATAAAGGCTCTCTGAACATTGTTGAGCGGTATTTAAAATGACAAGTTTCGAGAGTCTTTGATTCTTGGATGTGAAACGAGACAGAAACACAGGAAATTCATCATGAATTCAGTAATGGCGGAGGATTGTGGAAACCTGGAATAAAATTGTTTAGAAGTATGAAGGATTTTAAAAATAGGGAATAAATTGTTTAGAAATTGTTCACAGAGGACAAAAGTATTTGATACTTTTTGTTAGAAGGTTGCTGTTTCGTTAAATTGATTATGAAATTTATCGAATAATCAACTTAATTTCTCTTTGATTGTTTGCTACGATAAAAAGTAGATGAATATTTCCTCAGCTTTTTGTTAAATATGATAATCAAATATTTCCTCCTTTTTCAAATTTTTCTTTTTTATATCCCATTAATATAATATTCATGGAAAATCTAAGCAACGAATAAAATTAGTACGCAATTTTGGGTACAGAAATAAAATAACCGCTTGAAGGGTTGAAAGCAACATCCCAAAGAAATCCCTAGGAAATGAAAAAGAAAAAAAAAAAAAGAAAGTGAAAGACACACACTCAGCTACGACACAGTAGATAATCTTCCACTTCACAGTAGTCACGAGTCAAAGGCAAACTTCGTCTGCTCGAATAACCCATGATGGATGACTCGGTCCCTCTTCTGGTAGGCTGTTCCAATCAGCCCGCAGCTTACGCGAAACTTTGCAGCGGAGGCATTACCGTCACATACCGGCCGGTCTGTTGCAAAGACACTGTCGTAACAACCATGTTCCCGAACAAGCGAGTCGATATCGTATGGAAACCGACTTTGTGGTCGCACCACAGACATGATTTCGCGCGAAAGCGAACCGGTTATATCATTTCGACGTGCATCCTGCGATGGTTAGCGTTTAATGTGGTTCAGACGCCCTGGGGAGTCGCCACTTTATGTGTACCGAACTACCCCTGTGGTGGCGCGTTGCTTGTCTGGCTAAGCCACTCTTATTTTTCATCCGTTTTCGCTGGATTTTTCACAATAAACCGTTTCGATTTTACACGTGTTACATTTTTTTTTTTTTTTTTTTTTTTCGTGTTCAATTTGTCGAGTTGTATTTTAGTTGGTACTCTTCGTTTTTTATTCAGTAGAACTCTGGTATTCGCGGCACAATGTACAGGTTTCTGATAATATTTTATTTATTGCAGCTGGTTGCACGTAAAGTTTTAATTAATTTATAATTGTCCGAGAGACTTTCCGACATGTGTAAAATTCGCGGAATTGCACAGAGTTGTCAGAGATGAATTACATACTCGAAAATCATTTTTTGAAACCGTGGTCGATCGGAGATCAATGAAACGCGACATTTAAACTGTGAAACAATTTTTGTCTTTTATTATAACCCTAAAACTATCAACGATTGAAGTATATTTATTTGTACCAAAGAAACAATAATAATATATATTTGAAAAAAAGACCCTACGTTTCACATAAAATCTTCGAAGATACTAAAAAAGAAGCACTCTTAAAAATTTATACAATTTTTGATAATTGCAGCAATAAAACAGGTCGTTCTTCTACCGACCACCATCTAGTTGTAACAAATACCTCCATCAAAACCGATTACATCTTTTATCTCCTAACGCAGTACCTCATACAACCTCCCAAAAAATTTCTTCCCCGTGAAACAATTTCCAGACTCCGACCTCCGACTTGAACGATCAACCGCGGCATAAAAATTTTAATTACAAGACGTTCCCAAAAATATCTTTGTCAGCCGCCCAAGTCGTGATCCCAATTACTCTAACAACCCCTGTGCAACATTCTTAATTCATTTCACCGTTCCACCCGCTTTCTTTCACCCTCCGACGCCCACCGCGAGTGTTCGCGTTTCCAAGAGCGTCTGGTCGTTTTGTTTTTCGTCGCCGATGTATAAATCGCCTCCTGTATCCTCCCCCCGCGGTGGTCTCGCGTGCTCGAGCCACCCTTCGAGTCTCTCCGCTCGCGTGCACCCTTTTATTTCTTCGATCAATCTTCGTTTTTGCGCCGCCGGTCTCCTCCTGTTTGGAGAACCGACGTCGAGAGCTTTTTTCTTCCACGGTCTCGATACTATTTGCTCCGTCGAGCGTGTGCCTCTACGTGTCGAGACACACTCGCGGAGCGTGTATCCGGACGTGCTCGTAAATTCGGGTTCTTTTTTTTTTGGTGCGGTTACATTGATTACACGTTCGAGGGCAGTAAGGAAACCGCGACCCTTCTTTCGTACGTCCATCGGTGACGATAAACAGTAGGTGGTTGTTTCTGAAGTTGGCGGTGTTATTGTTGTTTTATGGGGTGATCTTTCGAAGTTGGACGAAGGGGTTGATGTTGTGATGCGATTAGGGTTGTTGGGTTGTTTAGGAGGGATGAGTGTACCGGGTAATTCTGGAAGTTGAGTAAGAAGCATGTTGAAGGGGATGTTGTAAGAGGTACCGTCTTTAGGTGGTACCGAGGGTGTTTTACGCAAAATAGGTTGTTCAACCCTTTCGCCGAGACACTCTTGGGACTGAATGAGTTCCCGGTGTATATATTGTTTTTATTAATAGACAGCTTTTGTTAATTCGGATATCTTGTGTTATAAATCTTGATGTAATATTTCGAAATGGAAATAGATATTGTGCGTATATTTTTAGGAGATAAAAAATTAAATTCTGAGGGTGAGCAGGTCTTTCATAGCGAAAAGGTTAATTTTCTTTTCTGTAAGGTTATCTGAAAAATTGAAAGTTTATTAATGGAAAGAGCTATCCATTTGATATCGTCTAAATCACAATTAAAAGAATAGTAATAGTAGCCCTTTTTGTTGCAATATTTTAACCGTGTATTAATTAATTTTTGTTGCAATTATTTTCGTGCGTGTGATAGGCTTGAATCTTTAAACAGTACCTAAATTAATTTTTTTTATTTTTATACCTACACATTTTGTCAATTCATATCAGAGTATCGATTAATTAATCTCAAACATATTAGAAAACTTTGTTTCACTTTTATCGCTGTGATTCAAATTTAAAGAGTAAAGAAAATATAATCCTGAAGCATACATTTTCAGAAAACGAATAAATAACATTCAACGAATAAATAACAAGCTTAAACTATTAATTCAACTCAAGGTTTCATTTAAATCGGTCAAAAAAAAAAGAAACACTACAAAATTTTTCAAGAAAATTGCGTTCCAACGTTCCACTATCAATTTACACCAATCTCATTTATCACTTCCTCGCATCTTTACTCTCCGTATTACATACACATTTTACGTAACTCTTCATCCTCCGCATCTCTTCAATATTTCAAGAATCAAATACTTCTCATTCCTCTATGTCTACCCCCTACCCCCTAAACACACTGTTTCTCATTACATTTCCCTCGTATCTCCTCTCCGTTCACTCAATATTCGTATTATTTTTTTATTTCTTCAAATTACTCTCTCCGCCGCGCACCCCTTTTCTCCCCACCCATTCGCCGCTTTGTTTCCCGCCACCCTTTTATCATCCACCCTCTCCACCGTGTATTTTACAACTCCGTCGCTCGTGAAAGGGTTTCTTTCCTTCCAGACCGGCGGAGAACGATTCGCGTAAACACGAGGAGCATCGAACAGCCTTCCGGCGTGTAGGCGTTGCGGATAACGCTTAACGCGACGAAGGCGTCGTTCAGACGCCGAGCATATACACTCCTAACTGCCCTCTTCATCGCTCTATCCCGGTGTCTCGCTTATTTTTATACTCTACCGGTCTGTATTCCACTGGAAATCCACATACTTTTCATACCTACCAACAAACGTCTCCGTTTACGACGCTGCGAGATATATTTCCTTGCTTTCTTCCTCTCCGAGGAAAGCTACTTCTTTTTTTTATGAAAAGGGATGGTTAGAATCTTGCTTATTTCTTTTTTTTTTTTTATTTTTAACCTCAGTCGATTCGATATGTATTTTTTTTAACATTTTTTGTTGCGCAAGAGAGTAATGAAGTTTGTGTGAGTGGTTCGATTTTGGGAAAATATGGAGAAAAATTGTGAAGTGTTTTTGATGCACTTTCGAAGGGTGGCATGCAAAGTGTGTTAGATCTGTATTTTATTTTTATTTTTTTACGCTTTTGAAAATAGATATTGTACCGTGTTGTTTGGTATGTAGCAAGTTATTGTAAAGTTATTGTGTGGAGAAATATTCCAATTAAAGGAAAGGTGAAATATTGGACGGATTTCAGTTAATTATAAGTAAAATGATGAAATTGTAGCACGTTTTATAACATCTCGTAGGTGAAACAATTTTCTACCAAGTTCTAATTCTTTTTGCTGTATTTTAAAAAATATGAATTTGCATAAGAATCCGCGGTCTTAATTAGTGTTTCGCGAAGTCCATTTGAAAATCTAATCTGAATTAATTTTTTATTACAAGCTCCTTGGGTCTAATCTTGTAACATCTGGTGTTCGAAGTCACGTACTCGTTCTGATCCTTTCCAGTTTCCTTTTTCTCCCGTTTTTGTTGTGTACAGTTGTTTTGAAAGCTCTTCGGACTCTGTATGTCTCGTCACGTACGATGTTCCTCTATTTTTGATCGCCCAGCCTGTGTAATATCAGCAGAGGTGCATATGAAGTTGCAAATACACGGGGTGCTTCGGGAATGTGTAGCTGAATTTTGAAAGGACATTTCGTTCATCTCGAGAATAGGAAACAATTTTCGATGCTGTGTTAAAAATATCCTAGATATCCTGTCGAAAATGTTCCACGAATACTTCAACCCTTAACTGCCACCGTAGTATTCAACATACCTCGATTACTTTCTGCTCAAACGTTCAATTTTTAAATTAGTTAAAAAAACGAGAATTTCAATCTTTTTCATGGTACCGATCAAATTTGAACTCTTCAAACCCCATTTTACCAGTTAACGATTAATCTTTCAAACTTAAAGATATCCTCAGGACTATCAAATATATTCCACAAATATTTCAACCCTTACTCCGCTCAAATATTCAACTTTTATATCCTTCTTTGCAGGAAAAAGATTTTAATCTTTTCGATAGTTGGATAATATTTTATCATCGATAAAAAAGAAAAACATCGAAATGAACGAACATCTCTAAAAATTTCACGAGAATCCTCAAACCCAATTTTACCATCTAAACGAGTAACTTTTCAAACTTCCCCCAAAAATACAGTTTCAACGTATCTATATCACACATCGGCACGAATATCAATTAAAATCCAAACATTCAAATTCGCCGCTATAGCAATATACCAACTTTCGAAGATATCGCCAATCAACGTAAAAAATGATGTTCATAGACCCTGAAAGGAACCGTTTCCAACCCTCTCAGCGCTCTGTACACACCAGCTTCTCGCCCGAAAGGCGAGTGGAATACCAAAAATTCAACCGTTTCTAAACTACCACGCCAAAAAAGCAAGACGTACCTCGAGGAAGCACAAGAGCGACAAAGATCCAACCTAACTCCTGTGGCACGCATTGTGGCTGGTATTTAATGTGACCGAGGCGTCCCGTAGAGACGCCGCTTTATACATACCTAACTACCCTCCGCTATAACCTGTCTCTCCACGTTTGTTATCTTTATCTGTCCTCCGTCTCTCTTCGTTGTCCTTTCCTGCGCCACCCCTTCGATCCTCTCTCTCTCTCTCTCCCTTAACCTCGCCGTTTTTCCACCAGTCTTGGCCATAAAGTAAGCCTGTCTCCTCGTGCAGTGTCTATCGTTGGACCATCGTTTCTGTCTCTTTCCCCTCGTATCCTCACCCTTTTTCCATTTCTCTCTTCGTTACACCAGCAACTTCGCTTCCAACCAGAAGATTCTTTCGTTTGAACGTTGTCCACCCTCTGCCAGGCCGAATCCTTTCTATCCAGCCATGCAGTAACGCGGCTTCTTGTCTACGGTTATTGTCTTTATCTCCGTCAGCCCCTTCGTTCTTTCTTTAACTATGTTTATACGTGTGTGCACGCGTGTGTACGTGTGCGTATACGTACAATGGTACAACGTCGTCTTCATGCTCGGTCGCGTTTTTTTATAATTACACAGCTTTCTCCCCCGTGGATATTCCTCGTGTCCCTGTTGCTTTTTCCTCGTTTCATCCACCTCAACTTACCCCCCTGATTAACTCTCCGGGTGTATCTGGCGGTTTTATCCGACGAACGCTTCCGAGTTTACTCGGACACTTTCCTTTTTATTTCCGTCCTATCCGCTGTTGGATTATTGTCCCTTGTTCCCCCTTTTTATTGTTCCCGCCGTCGCTGACAGTTTACGCTCGGCCTTGTCGTAACCCCTTCTTTTCTTCGCTCTTTCTTTCTTTTTTCGTTATTCTTTCGCTTTTCTTTCGTTTTTCTTTTATTTTTATTTTATTTTTCGACCATTTTTCTTCCATTTTTCGACCATTTTCGTTCTTACGTTCCGTCTATGCTTCGCTCTTTTTATTCCTGGTTTCGAGCTCCTCCGGCGCGTGCATCGCCGCTCAACGCGTCGTATCGCCGAGCTGTGTCTCTATTGGGAACGCTTCTTACGCTCGAACGCGACGCGTAAAGCCACAGACGCCTCTTTTACTGGCGCGCGACATGCTCTTTCTTGTTCGCTCGTTTTTCGACACCTTTGACTGGATGGTTGGATAAATTCTTCCGGCGAGGGTGAGCGACGTTTGGGGTTTGGTTCGATTTTGAGAGAAACAGGGGGATGAATTGTAAGGAGGTGTTTTTGATGTGTTTCTGAGTGGCGGGTGCAGAGGGTCGGGGAAGAGTAGGTATCGGAGATGCAGCTCTGTCTTATTTCTTGTTTCTTGTGCAAAACTATCGTTAAGAGAAACATTCTGATTAGAAAATAAGGTTACGCTCGCGGCTGTTAATTAGGCCCACTCTTCAAGACCTTTTGTAAAAAAGAATTTAATTACAAATTTTGTTAATCGATTTTAACAATTGATAAAGTTTGAAGTTAAATTTTCTTGAGACTTTTCAGTTTCACTGAAAACACGAAAGATATTGAAAATTGCGAGCGATTCTAATTGTTAAAAAAACACAAAATTACACAGAATATCTACATACAATATGAAAACTATAAAAAATTTCCAAGTTATAGTGGTTATTGTAATAGCTACTAAGGCGAAATAATTTCCTGCCGAAATTCTACCCTTTCTTATTACATTCTCAAAAATTTGCATAAAAATCCGCAGTCTAATCACTGTTCTGCCAACTCGTACATATTTAAATTCCCAAATGGAAATTTCACCAACACTTATCACTCTCAGTCTGAATTACATAAATTACAATTGTCATCGACACGCGTATATTTTACACATTTTAAAAAATTTTCTCTCAGAGTAAAGTACGCGAAACATCACCCGAGAATTATTTCCATAACTAATTTTACAATTTCTTTAAATTTTATAGTCTTAACTCTAATATTTATACCCATTAAAATTCACATTAAAATTCTTTCATTAATCTTGACGATTCTTCTACAGAAATATTAATCTTTACCAATCCACCGCTCCCATGTTTCCCATATTTCGACACATCAGTTCGGCAATAAACATCCAATTTAGAAATAAGATTAAAAAACAAAGAAACGTGAAAGGTTTCGTAAAAACGCGAATGCTTGAAAACTTTCTATCAACAGTGTGTGAATACTGTATAAATACTGTTTCAAACGAGCCCCTGTTTCCCCAGTTTTTTATTATTCGCTCCGTCGAGTCGCGAGTGCTTTCGCGAGAAACATTTTTCGGAGAGAAACGAATAGCACACTTAAACGACCGTAAAAGGTTTCATCAAACAGCACAGAATCGATCGATCGATCGCAGCTTTTCCACTTTTTTTTTTCCCCACCCCCGTTCGACGTGGAAGGTAACGAAGCCGAATTTTCTCCGGTTAATCTCAAGCACCCTCTCTCACGAGCCACAAAGTCGAGCCATCGAGAGTGCTATTCGTATGTTGCATTTTTCTTTTCTTCCTTTATTTACCATCGATAATTAGCCGGCCTGTTAAAAATGTTAAACGAACTCGTCGCGTCTCGAAATCGTTTCTGCGTAAATATATGTTCGCTTCCGGTGCTTTGTAAGCATCGATTGCACGTATTTGTTTTTCGTTTCACACGCTTGGTCGCTGTTCGCGTTTATTCCTTTTGAGCTTGTTTCATGTTTCGTTTCGAGCACGACTTTTTTTTTTTTT
>SMSQ01022188.1:0-10992 GCA_019453375.1 Ctenoplectra terminalis | reverse complement strand
GTGATTTTCCGTAATATTCCATGATTTTTCGTGATTTTTTATAACAAAATATGCAGAAAGAACTTTTAACCCTTATCATAACTATTTCCATCAACTACCTTTTTACAATTAAAAACTCTTATTTTATATTTCTCCAAACTATCACAAGCATAATTTTTAAATTTCTATTTCAACCTTTCCCCAAATACGTATCGTACATTCTCCTCTCTCTCCCGTTTCGATCTCTCCGTCACAAATAGATCCGCTTGAATCGTCCGTGGTTCCAGCGTTAAATCTCACGATAGACATAAATTCCACCAATTACCCAACCACACTCTTGCCACTCAAACCCTTCGCCAAACATCTGCCTTCGAACAATTCTAAACCCTCGAACGAACGAGAATCGCACAATGCATAACACAAAGTAACGAAGCCTACTGACAGAATTCAGCCAGCACAAAGCAAACCCAACTCGATATCCTCCCTTCGAGTGTTCCGTATCAGGCCTCATCCGGACAACCTTTCCTGCCCACCCGTTCCCTGCTCATAAAAGCCACCCATGGCGAATTAATAATCAGCGGTGAAAACGTTACCGACACGCGTGTCGCGTTTCTGCTACGAGCCCTCTTTGAACGGGTGCCAACCAGCCGAGCCCCGACTTGGTCTTCGCGAAGCACTCCCGCTGACTTCGACACGGGAATTCCGCGCGAAGTATTTATTCATCAGGCTCTCTGGTACGTCGAACAGGCGGGACAGGAATTTCATAATGCTGGTGTCACACGGTCGTATCGATTGAAGGGCCGGCCTGTGATTCCAGGACTCATCGGCCTGCGGCAAAAATGTTGCAGCGAGCGCCGCCGGGAAAGGATGTCAAAGAATGATGAGATTGATAGGGAGGGAACGACGGGAATTTCTGACGTGGCTGGTTGGTTGCTGTGCACGATGAAGGAGAGAAAGAGAGAGAGGACCAAGTTTGAGCTTCGTGTTTTATTCGTGTTGGATCGACGTTTGGATCGGTGTTTTTGCTCAACGCGATCGTCGATCGGATTTTTGTTATGGTTTATGGTAATCATTTTCGGGCACGATTTTTTTATTGGTACGGGGTTGATGCGTGGATGGGTTTGTTTGATCCTTTTGAGAGTTGAAATGGCTTCTGGGTTGGGAGGAAAATTTAACTAAAGTGCATGTTTGGAATATTTAATTTGTTTTTTTTTTTGTTTTTTTTGGAGAGGGGTATGTATCGGTAAGAATTTGTTGGATTATAGTTTGTGGTTATTATGTTGTTTTATATTTAATCTTTTACATTTGGAATTTATTCTGTTTTTTTTATACTTAACCCTTTAGTGTTAAAGTAATGTTTCAGAGACTCTATGAAGGTTTTATTTTTGTTAACGACGAGGTTTTTTGCGTAGTTTTTTTAAGAAAATGTAGAAGCAATATAGAGCAGCAAATAAGATTGACCATAATCTTACAGATTAGTGTATATATAACCCGAAAAATAAAGAAATCCCATAGGACTTATCTCAGACTTGATCCAACCCCAAATATTGTCCCCCGGGGTTAACTCTTCCAATCCACTTTACACAATTTTCTGCTATAATTTTTGAATTTGTGTTTCAATTTTCTGTATCACACTAAATTCGAATTTTACGCAATTTTTCGCTATAATTTTAAAATTTCTATTTCAACTTTACCCCAACACGTACCACGCTACATTTTAATCCATCACAATCTTCGACTATAATTAAAAAATTTCTATTTCTATTTTTCTCCTAACAACTATCACGCTAAATTCAAATCTTATACAATCTTCCTCCATAATTTTTTCATTTCAATTTTATATTTCTCCTAACAACTATCACGCTAAATTCAAATCTTATACAATCTTTCTCCATAATTTTTTAATTTCAATTTTATATTTCTCCTAACAACTATCACGCTAAATTCAAATCTTATACAATCTTTCTCCATAATTTTTTAATTTCAATTTTATATTTCTCCTAACAACTATCACGCTAAATTCAAATCTTATACAATCTTCCTCTACAATACTTAAATTTCTTTTTCAATTTTTCCCCAACAAGCACCACGCTACACATTAATCCACCACAATCTTCCACTATAACTTAAAAATTTCCATTTTAATTCTTCCCCAATATATACCAACCAAATTTTTATTTCACACAATCTTCCACTACAATTTTCAAATTTCAATTTCAACCTTCCCGTACGACACACCGCACACGAAATTCGAACCATAACCCCGCACCTCCCTCACAAAAATCATTTATTTCCCCGAATTTCCGCGACAAGATGTCGGTCTCGCCTACCGCTTCCAATATCACGTCGTCAACAGTTGAGAGCGCAATCGAGCGGCCATTCGTGAGTTGTTGGAGCGTAACGCTGCCGAGGAGGGGCACAGGTAAAAATAAAGGCTGGAAAACCGAGGAGAAACAGCGAACGGGGGGTGGATTCTGGCGAACGGGCCGAGTAAGGGCGGCCGGCCTCCTTTAATAATTCAAACGAACCGATTACACGTCCCTCGTGGCAACAAACGCGTGGACCTAGTTAGAGGAGGATTATGGGACTCGAAGCGTTCGGTTTTCACGATGGCCGCTGCGCCTTTAAGCCGCTTACTCTTCTGATGCGCGTCCACGTTCATCTATGAAACGATCCATGGCCATTTCTACGCGAGGTAATTTGTTATTCGTTCCGCGACCATTTTAATTCGGACTCATTTTGTTCGCAAAATCGTTCGGGTTAACTCTTCACGCGATCGTGGCGCGGGTTATGCGTTAACATTAAAGCTATCGAAGCGGTCAAAACGACCGGCTTCTGATTTCTCGTAGAAATTATATAAATTTACAAGGATTCAGTTTCGGGAATTTTTCGTGGCTTTCTGTGGAAAATATAGGCAAAGATTTGTTCTCACGTTGTGTATTTTTTTAGAATACATATCATTTTCATTTCTTGGGGTACAATCAGGTTTAGTTTAATTGTTGGTAGGTTTAGTGTTTAATACAATAAATACACACTATATCGGTGTGACATAGGGGATGTGAAAGAAAGCAGAGTTAACCCTTTGCGCTTCTGAATTTTTTTAAGTTTCAGACTTTAATAGTAAGTGTGAAAGCTTAGTGTTCTTTTTGGAAAAAAAGTATAAATGTTTACCATTTTTTTTATTTATTTGATTAATTTACTTTTGAGAATTTTGGGGAATTTTGTGGAATTTTGGGGAAGTTCGTGTGATTTTCTGCAACGAATATGAACGAAGATTTATTTCTCTCGCATGACATATTTTTTCCCAAATACCTATTATTTTTAATTCTTTGGTAGACATAGGGTACACTTTTAACCCCTTGCGCTATTACTTTTTCAGTAGCTACACATATTAGCAATAGCTGTTCACTGCTTTTACACCGTGTCAGATTCAAAACATTGAAATATTATACGCAATTTATATTTGCTAATTCTCAGTCGTACAGATTAAAATTACAGTTAAAGATAAAATTAAACTTTATCGCAAATATAGGGTGCCTTTGTAAGGTTTGGACAGTAATCTGCGCCACGAGTGTGACTCGTGATTGTAAGCCAAGGTGTTAACAGTTGCTATTCCTAATGTTAATATGATCGATGGCGCAGTACTTGTCGTCAATTAAAAAATGTTAATGTTCCGTCTACTTTTCCATAAAATGTTACGTTTCTCTGGATATCGTATTATTGTTAGTATAATAAAATAAAGATAGCAATTGCGAATTAAAAGTTTGAAGTTGGAATAAAATTGAGAGAAAAAGTTTGTACAGGATGTTCAATCAAACTCGAAAGATATTAATTCGAGGAAAATGAAGTTCGTCTCTTATTAAATCTTCCTTGCGTAGAAAATATTAAATCTCGCAGCGAACTTAAGAGAATACAATTTTTCTTTTTTTTTTTTTCTTTTTTCGCTTTGCCTCTTTTTTTTTTCAAGCATCGAGGAGGAAAACGGAGTCCTTTTTGCCAGCTCTGTTGATAAACTCGCGAAACACAAAATTCCACCTACTCTTATTAACAAACTTCCAGGAAGTATGTTTCTCGGCGAAGTTTCAGGGAAAAAATCACTTTTTAGTTACATCGTATTTCGCAGTAACCTTCGGCGAAACTTTTATTTAAATTATCGAAGCGAAGTCGAAGGTAAAATCGGTGGATCAAATTTTCTGTTGGCGTGTTTCTCGAGGAAACTTAAAATCGTCACTTTATTCCGTGTTTCGGTGTACGATAGATTTTCTAAGAATTTTCCATCGTTGCGAGGATCGTTTGATTAAATTTTTTTTTTTTTATTCAAAGCATTGTTCGTCGTTGCAAATTTCGAACACGTCAACTGGTTATCGATCCAACCGTAAGATATTCAATTTTCAGCGATCCGATTTTCTGAGATGAACGTTGATCAAACCTGTTCCGCTTGGATCAATAACCCGACGATGGACTTTTCTATTCTCGGTTCACGCTTTTTGACGATAATACCTGTTTTTTGTTTTTTTTTTACTATAAAGATCGCATGTTTGGTTTAAGCATAAATTACGCGATTATTAACGATAAGCAAAGCAGAATATTTTCTTATTTAAAGAAGTAATAATTGTATTCGTAAAATACAAACATGCAACCGTAGTCAGTTACCATTTATTTAGAGAAAAATAAGGTATAATTTATTTATAACGCGACAGGATTGGTACGGATATAAATTATAAAATTGTATCCAATACCGTGCATCGTAAAAATATTTTATTTATTATTTCATAATTTCAGGAATATCAATATGATTGCTAGAAATAATTTGATGCAGTTATTATTAGAAATAATTATTAAGAATAATATAATAAATTATTAGAAGTAAGAATTATTTATAGAAATCCTCTATTGCTCCACAATAATTCCTAAATTATTGTAAAACTGCTTCATCCTCGTTTCATACTTTTAAAAAGCACCGATATTTATTAAAACTACAACGAAATAATAAATAAATGCATCGTATCGATAAATCACGAAACTCCATCCTTAAAAATAATTTCAAAATCGTTGCAAACACTCTGCATTATCATTTAAAACCTTGAAAAGCACCAATACCCGTTCAGACTACAACCGAATAATAAACAAGTACATCCACAAATCACGAAACTCAATTTCCCATAACCGTTTAAAAATACAAAACACCAATACTTGCTTAACAGTAAAATAACAAATAAATACATCGTATTTATAAATCGCAAAAATTTCTCCGTCCCCGTTTCCAAACTTGAAGCTTTCAAATTTATTTAATCCAGAACAATAAACAAATTTTTCTTTAACACTAGAACTACCGAACTATTCGAAATAATTATTTTCCAATTTCTCGCATAAATCGTATAAATAATATAAATCATATAAATCATATAAATCTCACGAAATTCACGATACATTTTTAACAACTTTTTCTTTTTCTTTCTTTCTTTTTTTTTTTTTTTTTTTTTTCTGCAACAGACACGAATAGTCATCCATCTGCTTTACACATGTCTGAAGTGAAATTTACTTCATTGGTTTCGTATTAAATCAACGTTTTCCTGACGGTCAAATTGCGTGGTTGCTAATAACCCAGTCGGGTTGATGCAACTTTAAAAAATAAAAAAAAAAATAAATAAATAAACGAATAAAAAATTATTTTTTAGGATCCAAAGTTTTCCCAAACAGTTATTATTTTGAATTTTTTACGGCGCGAATAGGCACGCTTTAATCGTCGGTAGTTCTAGTGTTAAACCCTCGTGTCGGAGCAGCTTAAACGCAGAAGCCCTTTCCTCTAAATGGGCGCGCATAACGCATCTCGTGGCCAGAATGCATCCATCCAAGCCCGGAAATCGTCCACTCCGCGGCCCACAAGACATAATACTGTTTGATGACGTCATTAAGCCGGAGCCAGCTTATTGTTTCTCGTAAAACGTACGTGCAAACGCGCGTGTGCGATGTGTCCTAGCGTCTTGGAGGGTAGTTTCGACGTCGATGGCGAACAGCGTCGCGATCCAGGCTCAACGAGCGGCGTCGTCGTCTCCATTTTCCACGACGCGACGATAAACCGGGTATAAACTTATAATTAAATGGCTGTAATGGTGCGTGTTTGGCACACGTGACGCGTCCCCGACGAGAACTTATTATTCCTGGACGCTTCGAATAAATCTGTCTGGGACTTTCCGATGAACTTTGACGCTCAATTTCTGAGGAATTTGGGAATTTTTTTTTTTCTAAGTTTTTTTTAGGTTTTTCTGAGGGAAGGTTGATTACATTGTTTTGGGATAAATTGGTAATATCGTGTTTAGGTTATCTTGGGGTGGGTTTGTTTCGTGGAGTTGAAATTTAGAAAGATTGAAGCAAGGGAAGTGGGATGTTAAAAAAATTAAAAGATTTGAAGTTTCGTGTGTAGTTATGCATTGTTAGAATGGGTAATAATTACTTTGAAGCGCTGAACAAAAATTTTGCTTAATCGCTTCTCGGAACTTAACATTTTTACGAGACACAGCCCCAAAGCCCATTTTCAAATTAAAAAGAAAAATTATATATCAGACTTTTTTTATTAATTTGAAACACTTAAAGAGATTCGTGAGTTTAATTATTTTCTAAAATTCACCGTTTCATCATTCCTAAATCCTGTATTCCTAAATCCAATCCCCTAATCGTAACAATCTAGAAAAATTATATGTTAAACTTTTGATATTATTCTAAGATACTAAAAAAATTCACTATCTTATCAATCACCATTCTTTACCAATCTTCAACTTTTCTTTTCAACTCAAAACACCAACAAATCCACCCTCTCGAAAAATAAATCTAATAAAATTCTCGCTCAATAATCAGCATTGCAGTGTACAAAAATTAATATCAAACTTCTCATATTATTTTAAGACACTAAAAAAATGCACCAACTTAATTATTTTTTAAAACTCACCATTCTTTACCGATCTAAAATTTTTCTTATCCACCGCTTGAAAAAATAAATCCACGATCGAATCGGTATCTCCGATCAAAAACTTTGCAGCTATCCAAAAAGGAACAACTCCTCGACCTTTTTAATCCACTCGCCGTAGTTTTAATCCGCATTCCGGCCAGGCAAATAATTGCCGCGCGTTTTCTCGCTTTGGTATTCCGGCTGTATATTTATCGCACGATTCTCTCGACTAATGGGTCGTGATCGCCACAATAATCGGGATCTTATCGCTTTCTTCCGGACACTTTCGCGGTGACTGTTGTAGATTCTCCTTTCGATTCCACCGGCTGGATTCCGGTCCATTCGTCGCGGGTCGCCTACGTGACGCGAAAAACGGATGCCGCCACGCGATTTTCCGTGGTCCGTGGGTAATTCGAAAACCTCGGGACAAGACGGATCGCGATTGTGTGATGTTGCCCGGTGTTTGTTAGATTTGGTACAGTGAGAGAGTTGAAAGTTTGGAAACTGTGTAAAATGGATTGGTTTGCTTTTTTTTTCAATTTAGTAATCTTAAATTAAAAATTTAATTTTATCTGTCGTTTTGGTATTTGACACTTAAACCATAGTTCGCGACTTTTTTTTTTTAATTTGTGCAAAACAGCCATTTTGTATATCTATTCTTACCGTAACCTGTTATTTAACGAAATAAACGTTTTTTTTTTCTTGTTTTTTTAAAGAAACGTAGGTAACTGTTAATTTATTCTAGGCAATAATGGAGAAAATAGTTTTTAAATAATAATCGTATAAATAAAGTAATAAACAGGGAACAATAGCAACAATTATTGCTCCAAAAATTTTCACATCGATACGAGAAACTGTAACCTTTCTTTTTTTTTTCTTTTCTTTTCTTAATAAGCAAACAAAATTCATTTTATGGAAGGTTAACTGGTTGTTTTTGTTTCAGGCGAGCGCACCTCAGAAATTGCCTCGAAAAGCTGAAGGTGTTGGTTCCGTTGGGTCCTGAAACCTCAAGACACACCACATTGGGTCTCCTGACCAAGGCCAAGCGTTTTATCAAGGTAAGAGAACAAATTTGCCATAATAATTAGCTCACTGGTGCATTTCTCTAACCGCATCATCGAGAAATAATTAATTAATAAACGGAATTCATTTTTTTCTGTACTCTCCATAACCTTCTATTTAGATTTATTCCTCGTTACATATCTTTTCAAACATCTATCGTCACGATTTTTTTCTCCCTTATTTTTACACGAATAACCACCTTTCAATCATCGCCGATTTTAGCGTCAAAATTGAATTCCATAGAAACAATTAATATATTAATTTCATCGAAGAAACTGAATCCTCCGAAGAAATTTACATCCTGGAAACCGCAAAATCTCACTAATCCTACCCACGATCGCACGCCTACACGCGAACACCGCAGTCATCAAGTTCTCCGCATCCCTCCACCCTTCTCCGCCGCGAAATCCCCGGCGAAGAAACGCATTATTCCCCCTGACAACCTTCCTTCGCCACCTAATCTCCGCGAAGCAAGTTCGAGCAAACAGATACACCAGAATTGCCCATAAAAGTGCTCGAGAGGGGGTTTGGGGAGGGGGACCCGACTGTTTGAATATTTCATGGGGGTTCCGCGAAGCCGCGGTTCGCGAGAATCAACGAGCAAGAAGCACTTACGGAAAACATCAAGCCGCTATATCTGTGCATCTACACCTACAGCAGCGTGCAAAAAGGAGAAAAAGAGAGAGAGAGGGAAAAAAAAGAAGACAAGAAAGGGAAGATTTCTGGGTGCAAAAAAACGGGTCGGGTAATTAGCAGGAAAAATGGCGGAAAAGATGGCTGTGAGTGTGAAAAGAATCGCGGTCGAGCATGGTCGATAGAAAAGGTAGACGAAAAGAAGTCAGGGGACTAAGAAATAAAAAAAGAAAAAATTACACTGCTTGTCTTGGTGAAATATTGGGCTGATTTATAAATTATAATTTATTCTGCGATCGGATCGGTTCGGGTTCATTAATCGTGAACATTTTTTTTTTTCTTTCTTCTTTCGGTATGTGCGGTAGATTTAATTAACATCTGAATAAATACAGGTAGATTTGTGATATTAATATTGGTTCAATTTGTGTTATTAATTCGATCGAAAAGTCAGCTTTGAAGCAAGTTATACGTGGGAGTGTAAAGAGTTAATAACTTATTTATCCAATATGCCAGTAATATGCGAAATAAAAGAATACATTTTTGGAATTCTCAAATGACGAAACACGAGCCAATTAAACATCAAACGCGACTCGAACCGTAAAGGGTTGAAACAACCTACGCAACCCCGCTTCGGATCCCGAAATCTTGGCCTGGGTTAGGTTCGCGTTACGTTGCGTTTAATTAACATTTAAGCTAAAAACAGCTGACATTTAATAATCTACGCGAAATCGAGTCAATCTCGCACAGAATTAGGATAGAGGCGAATCGGAACTCCGTAAGAATTCAGTCGAGAGAAACTAATTATTGTAATAATATTGATTTAACCCTTTGCACTCGAGAGGTGACTCTCGCTCACCGCTTGGATTAATGCAGCGACTCGAGTCGCGTATAATATAATTATTTCATTTCAACTTTCCGTGTATCTTTACGTTACACAAGACTTAATATTGAATCTTAAGCTTGATAACTGATTCGTAGAAAATTTATAAAGCGCTCGTCAGAATCCATTCTCTGTTCCTCGGGTCAAGTATCGCAAGAATGTGTCTTTCGAGGGAGGATGTGTCTTTGCAAAGGGTTAAAAACTTAAGTTTTTGAATTTTTGCTATGATCTTTTCATCATCCAAAGAAAATTATCCGATTCTCCTTTATTCTGTACATGTAATTTAACACTTCAATACAGTTAGTTTAGTTCAGTTAGTACCGGCTTAATCGTGCGTGCATTTGTTCCTGGTACCGGCTAAATTTTCGCTATTCATTGTTATTCCTTTTGTTTCAAAGGAATGTAATTTTATTGATATCTATACTTTATTTTGCATTTATTTTATATAATAAAGGACCTTATAAACTAATATTCATAAAATATATACAAGGTAAGCGTTGGGAATGGAAAATTAATCGATTAATCGGCTAGCGGTCGACAAAGTGTTAAGAAAAAAAATATATGCATTTATATAAAAATAAGAGAAAAAAAAAACGAGAAAGGTATCGATAACTTGTTTATAAAATATGCTAGAAATTTGTACGACGCGAGCGATATGCGAAATAAATATATATTTTTCGAATCCTCTGACGTTAAAATATACACCAATTAAACATCGAACGCGAATTCGGATCGCAAAGGGTCGAAACAACCTGCGCACCGCCTCGTATCCGGATGACAAACAACGGAACGTACCTCGCAACAGGAATGGAGGACACAGTGAAATCTTGGCGCGGGTATCTAATGCACGGCCGCGTAATGTGCAGGTACCTGCAGCGGCTCGGATTGATGTATACCGAGAATCTCCCACGCGGACTCTGTATGCATGGCCGAACGGTGGATACGCGCCGCTGCACGCCGTTCTCTCTGTAAACCATGGCCTTTAGAGGGAGGAACCAGGGACACGAGGGGCAAGAGGCGTGGAAACGTAGACAAACACGCGTGCATAGTCATAGGAGGTGCACGCACGCACAGCACGGTGCACCGCATTGTGCTGGCCAGCCTGTAATTTACTAACTACGCATCCATTGTCCGTCGCCACTCTCTGCTCAACGCCGACACCTTAGCCCGCCTTTCCGTCGGCCAGGCCACAGTTTCTCGAAGGGATGGCGGACGCGAGAAGCCTCCAAGACCCTCGAAACTCAAAAAGGTTTCGTGTTTCGAGGAGCAGAGAAGTTGGAGCCATTGTTGTGGCTCTGAAATTCTTGATTCCTCGCCGTGCACTACTGTCCGCTTGAGCGTCGCGTTTTCGGTAAGGATAAATGTCGCGAAATCATCCCCAATAATTTTTAGATCCGCTTCGATCGTACGAGATCGATGAGAGATAATTAGGGTGTACCTGTTAGGTTGTTTTGCGTCATTAACGCTTTAACGTCCGCACGTCTACGCAGTG
>SMSQ01022185.1:10536-94457 GCA_019453375.1 Ctenoplectra terminalis | reverse complement strand
TTGTATATATTTTATTTAATGTAATTATGTATATATTCTCAATAAGGTTCAGCCTACAAAGATTATATAGAATTACCTTTCCCTTTTATTTTTACGGAAATATCATAGAGAATTGCAAATAAGACTAAGAGGAAGAACGATAGTTACAATGTGGCTATTTAAGAAATTTCTTTTTACAATGTGCTAAAACAGGAAGTACTACTTAATTCTATAAGAGGTAGAGATCACACAGATGTTTCCCGTGTTTCCTTTTTGTTAAACCAATATATAATATTTTACGTTTATCAATGCATTATTATTTCGTATAGAATCCATTTCGTTCTATTACCTCCTTTCATCTCTCGTTCAACGGACAAATCATCACGTTCATATAAAATCCACTGCGTGAAGATAACGAAAGAAACCTTTGGGACAACCTAATACTAATAACCAATGCACGCGTAATATTTTACGTTTTTCAATACACTATTATTTCATACAGAATCCATTTCGTTCTATCGCCTCCCTTCATCTCTCGTCCAACAGACAAATCAACACGTTCATATAAAATTCACTGCGTGAAGATAACGAAAGAAACTTTCAGAACAACCTAATACAATCATTTTACATTCTCACCTTTCGAACCCAAAAAGAAAAAGAAAAAAAAAATATGTTCCCTGTTCCTTCCGTAATTCAGCCTATGTACCACAACCGCAAAACACATCGACGAAAACGCACTAAGCAACAAAGGGAAACTGATAAATATCCGAAACAAAGGTGCTCAAGGTAGTACGTAATATTCTACTCCAGCGATAGTTTATATAAGAGTTTCATTAAACAGTGCTCGACTACGTTCTCGATCTACTCCGCAGGCTGTTCATCGTGTCTCGCCCCGTTCCTCACATTTATGTGTGTCTCTGGGTTTATACTTGGAGCGGCCCGGGGCGGCGACACGGCATTTCTGTCACGCGTGCATTCTTGCCCGTTAAATGCACCAGGATGGCGGAAAATGCGGAGGAAATCGGCTACCAGGGAGTAAGCCGACTGAATTGTTAGGAGGATGACAAATATACGGGCTCGTGGGAGGACCGTGTACACCGGCGTGCACGTGCGCGTTATCAATTTGAGAACGGCTGTGTTCCACTTTACGCTGCCTCGACCAACTTTTTGGCCAAATAGTTGGAGAAGCGCTTTGTTATCGCGAGCAACGACCGGAGGGTATTGAACACAATTTTCTGTGCGCGTCTACATTGTGCGTGGGTGTATTCACGCTGCGTACATTTTTTGGGGAGTTCTGATTGAAAGTTACTTGGCTACGTATTGTCCGAAAAATTTCTTCGCGTCGCTGGGAATGTACGAGAACAATTTATGAGGATGACTCTATTATTGTTAAATTCTGTCATTTTTCTCGAGTAGGATTGACTTTGTGCTTTGCTTCTTTTGTACTATTGCATTTTTGTATTGTCTTAGGTCGGTTGTAAATTTTCATAAAAATAATATAAACGTGGAAAGATTTGATAAATACCTAACAAAATACATACAATAGTTTTTCAAATATTTTCTATGAAGAACCTTTAAGGAATATTTCATTGTGCGAGTTCATTTGATTTCAAAGTGCGAGAGATAGAATCATCGATGGATATGGAGGATATTTTTAATTCATGGCGACTATTGAAGGAGTACACGCCAAATTTTAGACAGTTCGGTCTATTATTCTGCGTTTGGCGTCCGTTTGAATCGATTGCGTCGGGTGATTGCTGAAAAATGGACGAAAGGGGATTTCGTGCGGTGATTAAGCAGCATTTTTTGAAAGGGAAAACACACAAGGAAACTAAAGATAGAGTAAACGTTATGGTGAATCTGTACCTTTGATTCGAATAATTTACAAGTAGTTTAGTCATTTTCGAAATAAAATAATTATATTATACGCGATTCGAGTCGCTGCATTAATTCAAGTGGTGAGTGAGAGTCACCTCTCGTGTGCAAAGGGTTAACTCTTTGCATTCCGCTAGCGCCGCAATGGTGACACGCATAACTTTCTTCAGAGATTATGTTTTCAATTAAATTCTGTATCTTCATCAATTCAAACGCTTTTTTTGTTTTAAAATAAAAGTAAATTGACCAAATAAGTAAGAAATGGTAAACATTTATATTGGAATATTGGTTATGTTTAACTCTTTTAGTGCCGGAGGCCGATATATCGGCCCGCGCCTTGTAGCGCTTTACTATTCGCATTGCGGGAGAACTCTATCTTAAAATAAATTTATAATACGTTATAAATGGTTTAATTTCATTATGAGAGAATATATTTATGACAACATAATTTTTTTTCAGCAATGTTATATTACCTATAACAATTACGTATTTCGGAAGAGATAATCCGTCCGGCGCTTACCATGTACCTTCGAGTTATTTTTTTATTTTGTTATGTAATATTATTTATCTTGTTGCAAAATACAGTGGAAATGCAAAGTATATACTTCATACTAATTAGTCCATATAAAATTATGATGAAAAGATGACTTTTTGTATGTGCACATACGTTTTGTAATAGAGAACTCAACTTTTATTTTATTTATAAACATTTATATCTTTGTTATTTATATAATTTTTAATGAGTACATAAAAACTAGTATCAGTGTTTTGTTCTGTATTTCATCCCGAATATACTGCTTTTTGAATCACGTAAATATTGTTTCTCGTTTGGTTTTTATCAGCATTTTCCCGAAACCTAGAAAAACTCTGAAAATCGGCCGGCATTTTTCTCATAGGCACCTGTTTTCCGCCCGGCACTAAAAGGGTTAAAGAAAACGAAATAGTCTTTGTTAATTATTTTACTTTATTTCACTGTGAGTGATACTTCAGGCATCTTTTGACAAAAGTTTGGTTAGGATAAATTCACTTTCGTTAGTTTTATACGCTATTGACAGTAGAACTATCGACGATTAAAGTAGACTTATGTGTACCAAGGAAATCGAAATGATAAGTATTTGAAAAAATACTTATATTAGGGGTAATAACTCTTTGTGCATATTTCGTTTAAAAAATTGTAGAAAATCTCTAAAAATGCGTTACTGTAAATTTATAAAATTTCTATGACCAATTACGATCCAATCATTTTGACTGGCACGGTAGTTCTAGTGTTAAAGGTACTCAAAGTATATTTCTACAAAGTTTAAAATATTTGTTTTATCGAGTGATATATTTGTTACCAAATTGAATTTAGTCACTAATGTAAGTCGTGTGTATAGAAGGTGGGAAAGACCGATATGTTTCACAAAATACAGAACATTTTTACAAGAGTCAGCCTTCTGTAACGTGATCAGTATTTTTGTTTTATTATTATAAATATGGAAATATCTTTCGCCGAAAAACCTAAGAAGCTTTGAAAGGATGGGATATTCAAGTTACGCGAGAGATGGAGAAAGGTTATAGAACAAAATGGAACATATATGATTTAATAAATGTACAAGGAAATTTAAATGTGTTGTGTTTGAATTTTCCTTAAAAATCAACACCGACTTTCCGGATAATTCAATAAAAATGGAGGGTGCTGGAGATGAAAGTGGTAATACTGATTATAGTGAAGAAAAAATTAGGCCACCTAAACGAAAACGAATTATTGAAATAAGATCCGATAGTAATGATGCTGATAATAATCAAGATGAGAGTGACAGTGAATTCGAGTGGGAATAAAAAAACGAGTTACCTAAAGTACATAAATTTTCAGGTGTTAGCGTCATAAACGAAGATATTTTTAATTTTACCGGACAAAAAAGTTGGCGATAAAGACCTTTTCATATTTCCTTATGATGGAAACGGGTTAAAGACTTTGTTATATTTTATAATCGAGTATCTTTATCTATACCAACGCAACATTCCTACAAATCTGAGATCGCAGGATTCAAAGATAGTTTTAAACAAAGTAGCGTTGGTTGTAAATGGTTTAACACGCACAAATTATGAAATATCATTAATGTACGAAAACAGTTTAATAGCATTGATTATACTATTCGTATAATTGGTATGATTATTCATTTTGATAATTTAATCCGTTAATGTGGATGCGATCTAGAAATCGTTTCGTAATACTGCAAATTAACGCGATATTCGATACGAGTTCATGATGCACACATAATTGTAATCAAATTATTGGTATTATTGTAAATCAGAAGAGACGCAGCCAATTTATCAGGCTAATTGTGATGTATAAATAAGACGATATAATTTACGTGCGGCATCGTGTATAAATTATCAAACGCGTAAAATTTAATTTTATAGAAAATCTAGGTATAATTTATAGAAAGCGAATAAAATTAATGTGTATAGAAATGCATTACGAGAAGAGATTATAGGATCGTTTATTAATGCTTTAGGTGCGGGTACTTTTAGTACAGCCGATCGCTCTTAACGCTCTAATTTTGTATTACCGAAGTGATATTCTATTTTTTAATTTTATTTTGTTTTTATTTTATTATATTATTATCGTTATTCTTATTTTATTTATTTTACTTTGGTTTTTATTTTATTATATCATTATCGTTATTCTTATTTTATTTATTTTACTTTTGTTTTTATTTTATTATATTATTATCGTTATTCTTATTTTATTTATTTTACTTTGGTTTTTATTTTATTATATTATTATCGTTATTCTTATTTTATTTATTTTACTTTTGTTTTTATTTTATTATATTACTATCGTTATTCTTATTTTATTTATTTTATGTTTGTTTTTATTTTATTATATTATTATCATTATTCTTATTTTATTTATTTTATGTTTGTTTTTATTTTATTATATTATTATCATTATTCTTATTTTATTTTTATTTTTATTTTTATTTTATTATATTATTATTATTATTCTTATTTTATTTATTTTATTTTTATTTTATTATATGATTATTATTATTCTTATTTTATTTATTTCATTTTTATTTTAGATGTATATAAGCCGCAGCCGCTATTTGATATCAGCAAAAATTGACATGCTGTTTATATACCACACCAGCTTCTGGCCATAATTATAGTATATCGTTTATACACCGTACCCGTAGTTAAGTGGTTAAATATCCAAACTGCTAATATCGAGCAGTTATTTAAAGTTTCATGAACTTGATGTCTATCAATGTTTAATCCACGATTGATCGACGACTAAAAATTATTTAAATCCATTCCACACGAGAAATTCAAGAAAAATAAAATGTTTCAAGCTTTAAATGAATCAACATCGCGTCAGTTACGCATACTGGTTATTAGCAACGGTGTTGTGAACTGAAAATATAACAATGTAATATTGAACTTTACTAATTTTTGAATAAACCAAGCAACTCCACGTGCCAGTCCTCGATCATCTCTAACAACCCTTCCAAATATTGTAGTGTCCACTGTTATTCTCTATCACTTCCGTTCTTTCTTTCCATTCTGTCTCTCTTCCCCTTACACTTGCAACAACTTGAACTACCAGTCATTCCAATCTTCTGTCCAATAATCGAAGAGCATTGTGTTCGGTAGGGTAATTAAGCTGTAAGACGGCTGGACGATACAAACAGCTGCATGCCAGATTGTCCCGAAAATAAAGTTTATAGTTTACCGTTCGACTCTGAGTCGGTTCGAAAAGTAATTCGTTTACGAAGCAAACCAGCTGGCGGGTTTTCCTTCAATACTTAGGCCTCAATATTGCACGGCATTAGCATGTCTTAAATTTCGTTCTTTATGGCTCCATGTGCCGTTAGAGCTAAAAAGCTTCATAAACTTATTCCCGGCTCGGGTCAGTGTTGGAGATATGCGGAAACCCCATTTACGTAGCGCAAGGATTGCCCCCTACCTAAGGGCGACCGGCGAGTTGGAGGCGGCCTTCCCTTCTTTTTCCTTATTTTTTCGACCAATGGACAATTTGTTCAACCACCTCCAACTCCACCGCCAAAACATTTGTAAAGGAGGGGTGAATTACTTAACACTCTTGATAGTCGAGTATAATGATTATATATTTAACACCTGACTACAATTCACACTTACAATATTCTTACTAGCCTTACTGTCACCGATCCCTTACCATTCCAACATAACAACTACCTCGCGCCCGAACATTCACACCCTTATAATACCCATTCCCGATCGTTCTCTCTTTTTCCCCACACGCAACCCTTTTCACTCGCACCCACAATCTGCTCATCCATTCCTTCCAATCACGCAGTCACGTATACTTCATTCTCACGGCCCAATTTCCCAGTCCCAAACATACCCTAGACATTACGCAGACACTCTTCGCAAACACTCTTTCGACCACCCAAGACACTCGGTCACACTTTTCCAAACATACCCGGCTCGGTCTCACTCGCAATCATAAATCTATTCCCACTACCACTCAATTGGTTCAACCACAGGCGCCATCCTGTCGCAAGACGACACCAACCGCACGCATTTAACAATCACTCGCTCAAGCATACCTGATGACACTTAAAATCCTTACACATTAAACAACCAATCCGCATATCTCACCCCCGTTCAACACACCATGCGAACTGTCTTCTGAACATGCGTTCGAGACAAAAAGGAGAAATCGTTCTGTTGGGTTGTTCGGAAAGTAATTTCGTCTTTTTTTGTGAAAATGAAAGACAATTTTCGTATTATGAACAAATATTATATTAACCCTTCGCGCTCCGTAGGCTCCGCTACGGAGCCATCAGTCATTTGTTCCGTAACTCCGTAGGCTCCGCAGCGGAGCCCAATGTTTTTATAATGGTTACGCTTGCAATGTTGCGAAATTGTCGGCGTTGAAAATAATCTTTCATTTATAAGAAGAAAGTGCATTTGTATGAAATAAATAAAATCAAAAACATTCACAAGCACGTGCAATTCTTTTCACTTAAAATAAGACTTCATCTTCTCACTCGTTTCGCTGCGAAAATGTGCCGGAGTTGCTAGTAGGCAGTGGTACAAAAACGTGCGGAGCGCGAAGGGTTAAATTATATATTAACCATTCCGGTCCAGCACCTTTTGCCATCTTTCGTGTTGTCATTCGCCGATTTGCATCAACTAATGCCTTTATCTTTTCTTTATCAGCTTCAACCGGCCTTCCAGAACGTGGTGCCTCTTCGACATCAAAATTTCCGGATCGATTTTGCAAACCCGTTCTGGCACTGGCGTATTGTCAACACACATTCCTCATACACATCGGTTAATTTCTTTCTGGCTTGAACAGTATTTTTACCTTTTCTATAGTAAAAAAGTAAAATATGTAGTGTCGTAGTTTTAAGAATTCGTAGTTCTAAGAACTCATAGTTTATGGAAGGCAATAAAGGCGCAACGGGACAGGGACCGGACCCAACGGACGGACGATGGGTCGAGGCAGAGGGAGAGTTGGACCGAAGGAAAAGCAGGGTTGAACGGGGAGAGTTGGAGAAAGCGTAGGACAGTGTTGATGAGAGAGTTGAACGGAACGTGGGAGTGTGTCGAACGTAGAGTAGAGTAAAAAAGAGTTGAACGTAGGGGGGACAGTGTTGAACCGAGTATAGAACTGAGTGCTGAGAGAACGTCAAATGAGAGTGTTGCGTAATTAAGGAATTATTGTAATATTAATAGTCTATTATCGCGTGTCACAATCACTTACCAATACTCAATTCTTAATAATTAAATATTTATAAACTATATTTAAGTAAAAACTCTATAAATATGACAAAAATGCTGCTTATTGCTCTCCATATTTAAAAGGACACCAACCAAAAACTACTGCCTAGAATCAAATGGACTTTTTCACGCACAAACCTTGCTATATCAGCTCTCAAAATATATAATGATTATGCGGCTTAAGCGTGAAGTTGGGTGCAAAAAAATACAATTAAATCCTCTATCGGGAAAAAACGAAATTACTTTCCGAACAACCCAATACTATCGCCAACAAACCATTCGACTATCGTAAGAAATAATTTAACCATCGTTGAGTAAAACGTAGAATACAGTCCACTACCAACATCTTCTGCTGACTGCTTCTACAAGCAGAAGATCTCATTCAACATTTTTCAACATTTACGAATAACTGCAAATCATCTCGCGTCCCGGTAAAACGGCATTCGAGAAAGTTCCCCCGGCCACCCATCTTGACGTCCGAGCGTGAACACGTCGTCTGAACAAAGTGAATTTACCAAGTATCGACGCAACTAGCAGAAGATTCGAGTCGTTCGTACAAAGTATCGAGCAGAAAATTCAAATATCCGTTTCAGTATTTGCCGCTCCGTAGCAATGGATTTCTTTCGCGAGTCGAATACATTTTTCTCCCACCCAAGCGTGTCGCGGCAACTCGACCTAATTTACGGTGCGCAATTCAACCAACGATTGCCCAGTGGACCATTCAGAGAATCTAAGTCAAAGCCTTGCTCTCTTCTTCTTTTCTTACACGTCTGTCCTATAAAATTAGAATTAGATCGCGGACGGTACCTATTTTATTTTTCTAAGGCCGCTGGTGTTCGACCGCACGTTTTTATTATTCTTCCGGTTATATTCGCGTCGCAACAAAGTAATTAAAAAATGTTTCATAAAAATTCATGACGGTGTCATGCATTGACAGGCTAAGCACGAAATTATACTTGAGCTGCGAGGAGAGCGTAAAGTGGAGAGCTCCGAGGCTACGAAATACTGTAGCTAACAAAACACTGTTCTTCGGCGTGTCTCATAATGTCGTTCGAATTTTAACCCCTTGACATACAATGACGTCTGGGAGATGTGATTCATTTCATGTGCCATTGTAGACTTTGACGTCTCCGAGACGTCAAGAACTGTCTTCGGCGAACGCCGCTACATATTCCAAAATATTAGGTTGTCCCAAAAGTTTCTTTCGTTTTATTAATAAGTGATGAACGCGTGATATTTTATTATAATATTGTGGGGATATAATTAAGTGGGATGAGTCTTTGATAAATTTGTAAAGTTTAATGCTTAAGATACAATATAATAATCCTACCGATGCTAATTCTAATACACTTTATACTTCTACTGACTCTGACTGAACTCTTAATCTCAACTGACTCTTCTTGACTGCTTCTTCTTAACTGACTCTGACCGACTAACCTCGTCGCTAAACTCATTCACACTTTTATCATTCTCTCTGCTCATTCTTTTCTCTGTTCTCACATGCACCCTTTCTCCTTTGCACTCCATCCCTTACATCCATGGTTCAAACTCTCGCGGTCACGTACACGGTTTTCCCAATCGCTTCGTTCACACGGTTCGATCACTCGGTTACAAACATTCTTTCCTCGCATCCCTTCAACCACTCGAAATCATTTTGTCTACAGTCACACTTTCCCTAAACATACTGGCGCCGTCCCGTCGCGAGGAGACGGCCACACGCACTTGAACAGCTAGCATTCACACTTCTTTCATCTTAGGCTAAACATTCGCTCGTCTCACACATTCTTTATTTCTAACACCCTACAATATATTATTATTTTATATAGGATCCATTTTGCTCTGTTATCTTCATTCGTCTCTCATTTAACGAATTAGGTCCTCATGTTTATATAAACACTGCCAAACGAAGCCACCGCATGAAGATAATGAAAGCAACTTTCGGGACAACCTAATATTTTGAGATGTATCATACTTTACAGTATTACTTAATTATTGTACATTAACATTATATATCAACTTTATTGAATGTTATATAGAAAATGAAACGTTCTGTTTCTAAGCTTGTACGTGAGTGTCCACAGTTGAGCCAAATTAAATGGTATTCTACGGACGCGTCGACGCATATTTTATTTGTATGTCGAGTGGTTAATATTGGTGTTTCAAAGAATTATACGAATATTTCCGAGAATAGATGTGTTTCTTCGCAAATGTCGCGAGTCTGTAGTGAAACGATTAATTCGAACAATGAGAGAACGTGTATGGGACACAGCTTGTGAAAAGTTGAAATATGATTCGAATTGTTGGTAATCAAAAGGAAATGTGAAGAATTCTATTTTTTGTTTGTTCGAATTTTAAATATTTGACAGTTTCTTTTTGAGTAAAAAGTTCATTGGCGTTTCTTCTCAAAAATATACAGTTTTGTTACTTTAAAATCACACTTACCTAATCAATGATATATGTACCATTTTGTCCTACGACCTTTTGCCATAAATTTGGTAACATAAATATTCCTGTTTCATAAAATTGTTGTGTTTTCTCATTAAAAAATTTAGATACGCGTGTTTCAACTTGGTCTATGTTTTTAAACGATCTTCCATCAAGGGAATTTTGCAACGTTCGAAATAAATAAAAATCAGATGGCGCCAAGTTCGGTAAATATGGTGAGTGAGGTAAAACATCCCGATCAAATTGCAGTAACGTTTGTCGTGTCATCAAAAAAACATGTGCGCGGTCGTGCGTTGTCTCGATGGAATACTGTTCCTTTCCTGGATGAAAGTTGTTCGCGCCAGCTCTATTAGTTTTTAGCCAANCTTCTTTCATCTTAGGCTAAACATTCGCTCGTCTCACACATTCTTTATTTCTAACACCCTACAATATATTATTATTTTATATAGGATCCATTTTGCTCTGTTATCTTCATTCGTCTCTCATTTAACGAATTAGGTCCTCATGTTTATATAAACACTGCCAAACGAAGCCACCGCATGAAGATAATGAAAGCAACTTTCGGGACAACCTAATATTTTGAGATGTATCATACTTTACAGTATTACTTAATTATTGTACATTAACATTATATATCAACTTTATTGAATGTTATATAGAAAATGAAACGTTCTGTTTCTAAGCTTGTACGTGAGTGTCCACAGTTGAGCCAAATTAAATGGTATTCTACGGACGCGTCGACGCATATTTTATTTGTATGTCGAGTGGTTAATATTGGTGTTTCAAAGAATTATACGAATATTTCCGAGAATAGATGTGTTTCTTCGCAAATGTCGCGAGTCTGTAGTGAAACGATTAATTCGAACAATGAGAGAACGTGTATGGGACACAGCTTGTGAAAAGTTGAAATATGATTCGAATTGTTGGTAATCAAAAGGAAATGTGAAGAATTCTATTTTTTGTTTGTTCGAATTTTAAATATTTGACAGTTTCTTTTTGAGTAAAAAGTTCATTGGCGTTTCTTCTCAAAAATATACAGTTTTGTTACTTTAAAATCACACTTACCTAATCAATGATATATGTACCATTTTGTCCTACGACCTTTTGCCATAAATTTGGTAACATAAATATTCCTGTTTCATAAAATTGTTGTGTTTTCTCATTAAAAAATTTAGATACGCGTGTTTCAACTTGGTCTATGTTTTTAAACGATCTTCCATCAAGGGAATTTTGCAACGTTCGAAATAAATAAAAATCAGATGGCGCCAAGTTCGGTAAATATGGTGAGTGAGGTAAAACATCCCGATCAAATTGCAGTAACGTTTGTCGTGTCATCAAAAAAACATGTGCGCGGTCGTGCGTTGTCTCGACGGAATACTGTTCCTTTCCTGGATGAAAGTTGTTCGCGCCAGCTCTATTAGTTTTTAGCCAAACGCGGTCCTAGCCACGTTAGTTTTTCCATTCACAAGCGGTCATAAATCTGGGAGGCCATCGGGCACCTTAGCTCTTCGTATTTTCACTTTGCTTATTTATTATCATCAGCTGCATGCCAGATTTGCCCACACTTGTTTAGTTTAGCATGTTTCAACGGCTTCGGAGCGACTCCCAAATTTATTACCTGCTGCGGTATCGTTAAGGGTGACACGGATTTCCCGCGCGCGTCACTCAAGGGTCTATCGGTACTTGAGAGTGACCGTCGACTTGGAGGCGTAGTTTCGTTAGTTTGTTTTTTGTATACACCAATCGCATAGTATTCACGACCTTCAACGTTTCACTCGGAAAATTGTAATTAACCAATCCGTGTCCCTCATCCCCGCCGATGCACCTCTTCCGAGGCATCGTGTGCTTGTAGATAGTTTGTAAATTTTAGAATTCAGTAAGCCTTCGTTTAAAACACACGAAAACCAACACCAGACTCCACAAGAGTAGTAACTTGTAAATAAATTAGTTAACATTGAACCTAGTTATTTTGTCTCCCTGCGAAGGGAGTGGTCCTTCGAGAAACTTTAGTCGGCACACCACGTGCAAAATCGACCAAGCTCGACCGATCGCCAGATCGACTACGAGTATATCAAACAAAAGTGAATACCGCTTTTCTTGTATCGCTGCTTTTAGGTGATGCAGTTGTTCGCGATACTTTTCAGAATTAATAGTCTGATTATTTGGTAAGAGTTCATAATACAAAATTCCCTTATAATCCGACCAAACCGAGAGCAATACCTTTTTAGCGTGCAGTTCAGGTTTGGCCGATATTAATGGCTTTTGTCCTGGCATAGACCAATGTTTCCTTCGTTTAACATTATTAAAAATGATCCACTTTTCATCGCCAGCGACAAATTGTTTTAAAAAAGGCCGATCTTTGTATCGTTTTAACAATGAATCGCAAATGGAAACGCGATTGATCAGAGTCTTCTCCGTTAGCTCGCGCGGAACCCAAACGTCATACTTATTCGTCATTCCGAGCTTCTTCAAATGCAAACAAACTGATTTTTGTGAAAAGTTTAACATCTTTGCAACGTCTCTAGTTGTGTAGTTTTTTCCCGTTAATTTAAAAAATATTATAACTGTAATAATATGAATTGCACACGATGGTTCAAAATAGTTCACAGAAATTTTTTTATGAATTTACTGTGATACATTTTTGGCGATTTTCTATATTCCTGAAAAATATGGATAAATCTTTCTCTCTCTTTCTCATTCTCTCTCTCTGTCATTATGTATTTTTTCATATGCTCCCATTTTTATTTATTTACTAAAAATAAGTACCGTTTAATTGCCTCTAGTGTTAAAAAAGAAGAGAGAAAACGAAACATTTTTTAACCGAAAGAAAAAAACAAACTTCGTTCAAACATTTCAATCGCGTTATTTGATACTGATGCATTTACGTAAAAGTGATGGTTATATATTGCTTTTAAACTTCTAGGTTTTGTTCCGTTAGATTCATGAAATGGACCTCTGTGGCGCCGCAAGAAGCACTCATTTTTCAGTGAAAACGACCATCAGCGGTTCCCGGGAAAAAGTAGCGAGCCGCAGCTGCGGAGAGGCGACGAGTTTCTGCCGTTGCAAATGTATTGGCAACAAGAACGGTCAGCTTTTAATCTTGACGTTGACTGAATCGATTTTAATACCATTTGTTGACAATACCTTGCTTCCACCGTGTTCGCGTGTCTTTCGTTTTTCAACATGTACAGCTGAGGTCGTGGGTAGTTTAATGAATTAATGTGGTACCCTTCAGCGATACTATTCGGGATGGAATGGTATACAAATTTCAAACCCTTCGCAATCTGATAAAATAACGAAAAATGCTACAAAAGTTGTCTATTTCTTTATGATTGAAAACAATCCTATTTGTACTAAAGAAGCAAAAAATGTTACTTCTACCCGTTTCTTTTCTATTTTTAAAGCTAACCTTTACCCGCTCCGTTGATGAATACGCTCAATTTCCAGAGGTATTAATCCCTTGGCTTNTCCAGCACCTTTTGCCATCTTTCGTGTTGTCATTCGCCGATTTGCATCAACTAATGCCTTTATCTTTTCTTTATCAGCTTCAACCGGCCTTCCAGAACGTGGTGCCTCTTCGACATCAAAATTTCCGGATCGATTTTGCAAACCCGTTCTGGCACTGGCGTATTGTCAACACACATTCCTCATACACATCGGTTAATTTCTTTCTGGCTTGAACAGTATTTTTACCTTTTCTATAGTAAAAAAGTAAAATATGTAGTGTCGTAGTTTTAAGAATTCGTAGTTCTAAGAACTCATAGTTTATGGAAGGCAATAAAGGCGCAACGGGACAGGGACCGGACCCAACGGACGGACGATGGGTCGAGGCAGAGGGAGAGTTGGACCGAAGGAAAAGCAGGGTTGAACGGGGAGAGTTGGAGAAAGCGTAGGACAGTGTTGATGAGAGAGTTGAACGGAACGTGGGAGTGTGTCGAACGTAGAGTAGAGTAAAAAAGAGTTGAACGTAGGGGGGACAGTGTTGAACCGAGTATAGAACTGAGTGCTGAGAGAACGTCAAATGAGAGTGTTGCGTAATTAAGGAATTATTGTAATATTAATAGTCTATTATCGCGTGTCACAATCACTTACCAATACTCAATTCTTAATAATTAAATATTTATAAACTATATTTAAGTAAAAACTCTATAAATATGACAAAAATGCTGCTTATTGCTCTCCATATTTAAAAGGACACCAACCAAAAACTACTGCCTAGAATCAAATGGACTTTTTCACGCACAAACCTTGCTATATCAGCTCTCAAAATATATAATGATTATGCGGCTTAAGCGTGAAGTTGGGTGCAAAAAAATACAATTAAATCCTCTATCGGGAAAAAACGAAATTACTTTCCGAACAACCCAATACTATCGCCAACAAACCATTCGACTATCGTAAGAAATAATTTAACCATCGTTGAGTAAAACGTAGAATACANATTTTGTCTGTTTATTGGAGAAAAAATTACGATTGATTACAGTTTTTCACTTTGATTCGAAAATGTTTTAATTAATTACTGTAGATGGATCGTGGTGTCGCTACAGTAATACGGTAATCAAATTTAATAGTGCAGTGATAACTAAACAAAATTGATTTTTTAAAATATGGATACATCAGTTTGTATCTTTCTTGTACTGAATTTAAATATCTGTTAAATTTACAATCGATACTAATTTTACGCAATTTTTATGCTATTGGAAAGTTGTAACGTGATGAAACAATTTTTGGTTCGTTATAACAGTTTCTTTAAATTTAAAATTTGGTGAGATAAAAGTGTCAAAAATTAGAACAATGTTTATACGGTAGAATTTTGATAATTCGGTCGTTCGCGACTTCGACGATACCGGATTGTAAAATATATCTGTGTAACAGGGTAAAAACGAACAAAATAATTTTATCCGTGATTGGCTGAAATTTATTGAAATCTGAAATAAGAAAAATCTGAATATATTGACAAAGTGTACCGAAATAATTAAAGATACTACTGTAATGAATGGGTCGGACGAAATTAAGATGGAAAAATAAATTAACCCTCTATAGCCCGAATTTTATCTGGTTATTGGAGAAAAAATTACGATTGATTACAGTTTTTCACTTTGATTCGAAAATGTTTTAACTAATAATTACCGTAGATGGATCGTGGTGTCGCTACAGTAATACGGTAATCAAATTTAATAGTGCAGTGATAACTAAACAAAATTAATTTTTTAACCCTTTGCACTCCAATGGCGCCTCTAAGGCGACGCGTGTAATTTTCCTTGCAAATTAAGTTTTAAGTTAAATTTTGTATTTTCGTCAATTCACATATTTCTGTGTTTTAAAACAAAGCAAACGAACGGAATGAATAGAAATCGTAAATATTTATAATATTCTTTTTTTTTTCCAAAACAACACGTAAGTTTTCATATCTGTCCTCTGAAACTTAAAAAAGGTTCGGAGTGCAAAGGGTTAAAATATAGATACATCAGTTTATAACTTTTAGATCACACGGTCCCATAGAGGGTTAACGGACGGGCCACCTAAATTTACGTTTTTCCATTGCGATTTCCTAGGACGGGCAACGTAGATTTACGCTTTTGCTTGAATTTTTAGTACGCTGCGTTAGTTTTTCATTTTGCTCAGTCTTACTGAACACCCTNAAAGAATTTGAAATCGGACAAAATAAATTACACGTCGAATAAAAGTTATCAAGGGCAAGACAATATTCAATGTAACAATACAGAATGAAAATATTTGTGCAAATATTCGACTAAAATATTCGTACTTTAAAAAAAAGGTTTAATAATAACTGTGGCTGAAAAATTTCTTCAATTAATTATTCAGATTACTGAAATTCAAAGAATTTGAAATCGAACAAAATAAATTACACGTGGAACAAAAGTTATCAAGAGCAAGACAATAATATTCAATATAACAATACAGAATGAATATATAAAAATTAATTTTCAAAAAAGTTTGACAATAACTATGGTTGAAAAACTTCCCTAATTAATCCAATATCAATACTATTTTTCGGGCGAAAAATTGGTTAGATTTAATTTGTCTCAACCATTCACCAATTGTTCATATTGTACAGAACCTTTACCCCTTGCTTTATTATTTTTTCAGTAGCTACACATATTAGCAATTGCACACTCCTTTTGCACCGTGTCAGATGCAAAATNTTTGTTTTTTGTATACACCAATCGCATAGTATTCACGATCTTCAACGTTTCACTCGGAAAATTGTAATTAACCAATCCGTGTCCCTCATCCCCGCCGATGCACCTCTTCCGAGGCATCGTGTGCTTGTACATAGTTTGTAAATTTTAGAATTCAGTAAGCCTTCGTTTAAAACACACGAAAACCAACACCAGACTCNAAATCGTTGCTTGGCATTGGTGGCACTATAATTTAAAAAATGTAAATTTTAGAAAGGTTTTTTGAAATATTTTGGAATATTATCTATAATCAAAAATATTTTAACGATGTATATATAGCAATTGATTTATTACTATCGTGATAATAATCGAACTCTGTGGGTGATGAGCGATTCCAAAATCAAAAACATCCCTCTGCTCCCATGGCCAGGCAATTCAACCGACTCAAATGCCATAGAAAATGTCTGAGCCTACTCGGAAGACTAGTTTACGACTCTCCAAGCACCGCGTTATTTGAGTTGAAAACAAAAATTATAGATATTTGGGAAAATAATGAAGATACGAAGCATATGATCGAGCAATGTATACGGAGCATGCCGGAAAGGATTCAAGCTGTCGTCTAAGCAAAGCGTGGAAATACAAAATATTAACGTGTGTTAATAATGTTATGCACAGTAGTAGTGTATCATGTTAGTAGTTAATAAATTATATCGTCACAATTTGAACAGGCCTTTTAATTTTACGGAAAACGTGAAAAATGCTGAAAATTTGTAGCGGTCCTAATTCGATGGCCAGGGACTGTAGATATATTTTAAATTTCATTTTGTCTACAAGGTAATAAGGATCCACCGTTAATTATGTGATTGCTACAAATACGATTTCTAAAATAACAGCAATAAAAATTTTTAATTTTACGTAAAACGTGAAAAATGTTGAAAATTTGTAGCGGTCCTAATTCGATGGCCAAGGACTATAGGTATATTTTAAATTTCGTTTTATTCACAAGATAATAAAGACTCACTGTTAATTATGTGATTGCTAGAAATATGATTTCTAAAATAAGAGCAATAAGAATTTTTAATTTTATGTAAAACGTGAAAAATGCTGAAAATTTGTAGCGGTCCTAATTCGATGACCAGGGACTGTATATTCTCTCCAAGTTTTATTCCCATATCTTAAAAATTACAAAAAAAAGTGGAACATTTTTACATTTATATAATATTACCTTCAATCTTTTAAAATTTATTTTCTCGTAAATAAAATTTCTACACTCGCACCTTTCTTGCAGGATAACGCCTCGATTATCCTTTTTTTTCTGTTCAATATCAAATTGATAAAAAAGTTTTAATCTTCTCTCGCTTTGACAGCGTTTCAACAAATTCTTGCGTAACTGCGCATTATATGTGCTACAAAATTTCCATTCAGCTCTGTGCTCTTCACGCTTGCGACTATTAACAGGCACTGGTTCCTATGTATTTTCGTGCACCAGTTCAGCACAAAGAATCTCGTTAAATTAGAGTCCGCCGTAATTCCAGAATCCCCTGTCGGAATAGCTCTGAAGTCTCTTTTCAAGGGACGAAAAAGTTCACAGAACCCGCCAAGAACACAACAACTCGACAAAACACGCTTGTCTCGTTTGAATTTAGAAGCCCACCACACCCCTGCCAGCTCGCCTCAAGTATTTTATGAAGCGCCGTGATGTGTTCGAACTTTCGTCGAGACTTAAACTTTTCTCTCGGAATTCGTAAAACAATTTTTACAGTTACGAAACACGGATTTCAAATACCTTTCCTTTCACTCATTCTGACGAGTAAACTGTGTGTGAACGTTTTACGGTCCGTAGAGTGGCTGAAGAAACTCTTTTTCAACCCTTTCTGTAAAAATCTAAGGATATATTAGGTTTTGTGAAATGTTCTCGTTTTTTTTTAACAAAATTCAACGCTGTCAATTTTTTACGCACTTTATTTAATCAATGATATATTAACCCATTAGCAGCTGCGCGATCCCAATTTGGGGATTTGGAAATTTTACGTTCACCACTCGGCGCGAAAAATATAATATATTTTGATATTCTTAAAATGTTTCAGGGGTTTTCAGCTTCTTCGTATCTAATATTATTAGGTTTCTTTCTCTTTTTTTTTGTTTAAACCTCTTAGGTTTTCGGCTTTTTCATATCGAATATTATTAGGTTTCTTTTTTTCTTCTTTTATTTATTATTTTGTGTTGCATCAGTCTCTAGGGTTTTCAGATTTATATTTAATAAAATATATTTTACGCTTGACAATTTAACCCTTTCGCTACGAAGGACGTATATATACGCCCTCGGAAATGGAGCAATCATTTGTTAAAATTTGTGAGTAGAGATTTTCTGCAGCACTGAATTATTTTTATTTTCATTTACACGTGTTATATCATAATTCATTATACAGTGTATCTACCTTTTAATATCCGTATTTGTGTTATGTTAATAAAAACTGTATCGATCTGTGCACCAATAACATTTTTCGTCTTTGGAGTACCGTAGTGAAAGGGTTAATTTCATTCTGTATATATTTGTCGATATTGTGAGTAACAGAAAGCGTGTATTTTGTGGTTCGTTCCTTTACAACGAGCGATCAAAATTGAAATTCATATGTAAGTTGAACGGAACAAAATTGTCATATTTGAAGCTTAATATTTTTTGTTTGTTTTTTATATTATAATGAAATACAGTACATAAATGTACATAATTTAGAGGTTATAGTAACGATCTGTTGGTTACTTGGTCTCTTGTTTTTTATCCAAATGATTTTACCGATCATTTTACAACGATACCCATTTAGCACTTTTTCAAAAATATCAAATAATTTCAATATAATTATATCGTTACACAACTTTTTGTGCATATATATCTTATCCAGTCAAAAATAAAGAAAAAAATTTGGTAGTTAATGGGTTAACGCATTGCGTACGGGTCACGAGATATCTCGTATATAGTAAACCAAACTTTGTAGCTGCGTTATATTTATGCGCGTCATAGTCGCTCACTTAAACCTTATTCTTAATAATTAAACTTTTACAAACTATATATTTAAATAAAATCTCTATAGTATTTTATGATGGGTCTGAGTTAATGGATTTATGGCGGTTTACAGTTACTTGTATGGCGAGACCGAACAAAGTTTTTTCGGAGCGTCCGAATACGTGCGGGCCATGGAAGCGCGTTGAACGAGCAGAGAGTAACCTTCCGTCATCTTTCAAGTAATTTATATATTGTTAGATTTCATTCGTGTTCAGTATTTGTTTCTTTTATTGTAAGAGTAAGGGAGAGAAAAGGAGAGAAACGGAAGCGGAAGACACTGACACTCTTTCGGAAGGTTTATCAGGAATGATCGAACACTGGCATGTGAGATTTTGTGTGAGATTTTGATTGGTTTATTAACAAAATTATTTAAGTTCAATATTATTATCAATACACTGCTCTTGGCGCTACTCTCTTCCCTCGCGACACTCGTGCAACAATCCTCGCGCCCTGAACATTCACTCACTTAAGTATCCATCCCTCAATCGCTCTATTTTTTCCCCACACGCATCCCTTTTCACTCGCACCCAAAATCTTCGCATTCATTCCTTCCAATCGCGCAGTCACGTAGACTTCGTTCTCACGTCCCAGTTTCTCAGTCCCAAACGTATCCTAGTGTAAGAGTAAGAGAGAGAGAAAGGGAGAGAAAACGGAAGAAAACGGAAGACACTGACACTCTTTCGGAAGTTTTATCAGGAATGATCGAACACTGGCATGTGAGATTATTTGGTTTATTAACAAAATTATTTAAGTTCAATATTATTATCAATACACTGCTCTTGGCGCTACTCTCTTCCCTCGCGACACTCGTGCAACAATCCTCGCGCCCTGAACATTCACTCACTTAAGTATACATCCCTCAATCGTCCCAAACATATCCTAGACATAACCCACTCTTCGCTAACCCTCTTTCGACCACCCATGACTCGTCCACGGTCACAGTTTTGCAAACATACCCGGCTCAGTCTCACTCGCAACCATAAATCCATTCGCACCATCACTCAATAGGCCCATAAACTAGCGCCGTCCCGTCGCAGGTATTGGCGACTCTTACATTATTTTATTATAGAGTTTTTTATTTAAATATAGTTTATAAACATTTAATTGATAGAAATAAAGTTTAGGTGAAAAAGGTCAGTTCTGAATCTTGGAACCATACTATAAAGCTTGATTTAATAAAAGTATTAAAAATAAACTCAAGAGTTTTTCTGCGAGTAAATATGGAACCTTTTATAGAATTTTTTATTTAAATATAGTTTATAAACATTTAATTATTAAGAATAAAGTTTAGGTGAGTGACTATAGCGTGCAATAATACACTATCAATCTTACACTAATTCTTTGACCACGCAACACTCTTATTCGACGCTTTCTCAACACTCTGTTCTACTGTCGGTTCAATACTCTTCCACACTCCGTTCAACTCTCTCGCTCAACACACTCCCACGTTCCGTCCAACTCTCTGATCAACACTGTTCTGCGCTTTCTCCAGCTCTCCTACGCCTCGACCCATCGTCCGTCCGTTGGGTCCGGTCCCTGTCCCGTTACGCCTTTATTGCCTTCCATAAACTACAAGTTCTTAAAACTACTGTGGGAATGGTAAGTCTGAGGTGTGAATGTTTAATCTGGAGTGATAGAGGTGTGAATAAAGAGTGTTTGGGACAGTGTGATCGAAGTGCGAGAGACAAGTGATTGGGCCGAGCGATAGAGGTGCGAGAGACGAGTGTTTGGGCCGAGCGATAGAGGTGCGAGAGACGAGTGTTTGGGCCGAGCGATAGACGTGCGAGAAAAGAGTGTTTGGACCGAGTGACAGGGATTATCGTGTGACCGAGGAGTTTCTGGGAATGCCTGAGCAGAGTGAAAGAGATTGAGAAATAGAAGAAGAGAGAATCAGGGAATAAATGGATGGAGAAAATGTGCGTGGAAGTTAGTCAGAGGTTAGTCAGTGTTTAGTCAAGGAGAGTCAGAGAAGGGTCGAGAGTCGAGAAGAGTGAGTCGAGTAAAGAGAATTAGAGAGCGAGCATTGTAATGTTGAGTATAGTTATTAGTCAATAAATAGTTATTGTTCATCGGACAGTGTCCATTGGTGAGCCTTTATTGGGACACCCGCTAGCAACCTAACATCCCTACACTACGACGCTACATTATTTTATTTTATTTTTTTATTAAACATCAAATTTTATCAAACAATTCCGTGTGTATTACAACGTGTAACTTACACGACTCTGCCAACGTATTCCCAAACGATTCTCGGCGTAAACCCGCTAACACACATCCCGAACACGCATGCCGTTGAATAACCGATGCAAACGAACCTCGCACCTATCGTGTAGAAGAAAATTCATTGAGAGGGATGGGGAGAGGGCATGCACCGTTTCCCATAAGAACGGCACGTAGCAGAAACTCTGGAAGGCTGGTGCAGCGGCAGGGCTAAACGGCGGAGAACAAACTGCGCTTTCAGAAGCATTAATCAGGCTGGAAATCGCGAGAAAGTGCTTAGGATTTCCAGGCTGTAGGTGAAGTAACCGAAGCTTACGTAACGTTGCCTATGTATTGGCGAGTGTAGCGTGTCGACTCACGGTTTATGTTTCGTTTTAATGCCGCTACACCGATGTACGTAATCTCGGTTTCCTTTTGATGCCAGGTTCACGTTCCTACGTGTGTTGCGGTGTTCCCGTATACTGTATATGTCGTGTTCGTGCCACTGCATTTGCGGCGTATACGTCGTCACCTTCTGAGGCTTCTTACGTTCGACTGTCATCGACGTTTAGGGGTTGGATTATTTTATGCATCTAAGCGAGCACGGTGGAAATTAATTAATATCGTCGTCACATCGTACGAGACACGTAAGAAAGGTAACGATCGAAGACAGAGTCGTGCCGCTTCAACGTCTTTGATGGTGCTATGTTTTGTAATATTCATGATTATAATTTGTAAATTGTGGTACGTGGAGTGTTACGTTCTTTTATTTTGGAAGGTTGAATTGGTAGTTGACATTGATGGTATATAATTTAAAAATGTTAATTTTAGAGAGGCTTTGAAAAATTGAATTATTTCTAAAGCTTTCTAAAATATTTTAGAGAAAGGTTTAATTGTTGCTTGGCATTGGTGGCGCTATAATTTAAAAAATGTATATTTTAGAGAGGTTTCGAAAGACTGAATTATTTCTAAGGATTTCTAAAATATTTTAAAGAAAGGTTAAATTCTCTTGCTTGGCATTGGTGACGCTATAATTTAAAAAAAGGAAATTTTAGAGAGGTTTCGAAAAATTGAATTATTTCTAAAGCTTTCTAAAATATTTTAGAGAAAGATTAAATTCTCTTGCTTGGCATTGGTGACGCTATAATTTAAAAATGTAAATTTTAGAGAGGCTTTAAAAAATTGAATTATTTCTAAGGCTTTATAAAATATTTCACAGAAAGGTTAAATCGTTGCTTGGCATTGGTGGTATATAATTTAACAATGTAAAATTTAGAGAGGCTTTGAAAAATTGAATTATTTCTAAGGCTTTCTAAAATATTTTAGAGAAAGGTTAAATCGCTGCTTGGCATTGGTGGCGCTATAATTTAAAAAATGTAAAATTTAGAAAGGTTTTCTAAAATATTTTGGAATATTATCTATAATCTAAAATATTTTAACGATGTATATATAACAATTGATTTGTTACTATCGTGATAATAATCAAACTCTGTGGACGATAAGCGATTTCAAGACCAAAAACATCCTTTTGCTCCCATGGCCAGGCAATTCTCCCGACTCGAACGCCATAGAAACTGTCTGGAGCCTACTCGAAAGACTAGTTTACAAATCTCCAAGCACCGCGTTATCTGAGTTGAAAACAAAAATTTCAGATATTTGAGAAAATAATGAAGATACAAAGCATATGATCGAGCAATGTATACGAATCATACCGGAAAGGATTCAAGCTGCGATCAAACCAAACGGTGGAAATACAAAATATTAACGTGTGTTAATAATGTTATGTACAGTAGTAGTGTATTATGTTAGTAGTTAATAAATTATATCGTTGCAATTCGAACAGGCCTTTTAATTTTACGTAAAACGTGAAAAATGCTGAAAATTTGTAGCGGTCCTAATTCGATGGCCAGGGACTGTAGTGTACCAAGAACAATTTTAACCCTTATACGGTCTTTAAGTGAAGATTCAGTAATATTTTGTTTCTAGATATTACAATATATTATAAATGTTAAAAACAATTTTTCAAAAACTGCAACGATTAACCATTCATTAAGAAAATACAAATCTCATCTACGAAATCTCATTCAACAAGGAACGATTTACAACCACATTATCTGAGTTGAAAACAAAAATTATGGATATTTGGGAAAATAATGAAGATACAAAGCATATGATCGAGCAATGTATACGGAGCATGCCGGAAAGGATTCAAGCTGTGATCAAACCGAACGGTGGAAATACAAAATATTAACGTCTGTTAATAACGTTACGTACAGTAGTAGTGTATCATGTTAGTAGTTAACACATTACCAATCGGGAGCCTATTAATCGGCTTTTTGCAACCAACGCTCAGCGACCGGGAGCCTATTAATCGGCTTTTTACAGTCAACGTTTATCTACCGCTTGCAGCTTAATACTAACATTATGAAAATTAAGAACTTTATTCAATTTAATTACCCTAGAATAAGAGAAACGATATACCAAGCACTCTCACGAGTTTCGATTTAAAAACAAAGTTCCAAGAATAAGAGTTTATATTTCCGCACGATAGCCAAAACCGAGCCGGTGTTAGCGATGTATCCGCGCTCGAATCAACCGGTCGGTAAAGTGTTAATAAATTATATCATCACAACTTGAACAGGCCTCTTAATTTTACGTAAAACGTGAAAAATACTGAAAATTTGCAGCGGTCCTAATTCGACGGCCAGGGACTGTAGATCTACTTTAAATTTCGTTTTATCTACAAGATAATAAGGATCCACCGTTAATTATAACACGTGATTTAATAAAGAACGTTTTACGAAAGTTTCTCGGAGAAAGATCTGATGGATGCCAGCACTCGGGAGGCGTGTTCTCAACAGCGTCATCAATTTTCAGTCGAATCACACGTGAGTTTGCTCCCGTGTTGTATACCACGGTAGTTCACCGTTACAGCAAGCGAGAATCGATATTAGGCTATAAGGGATTAATTTAACTCGGCAAACTTAACGACAGACGCAGCTGTTCTCGTAATCTTACGTGTATTGTAGCTGGTGCAGCACGAAATTATTGATACCAAATGCAAAACCGGTGTAGATATTGGGTTCTGCGATACCTAACGGTAAGTCTTGTAGCGATTCTTCAGGAGAATATTAATTCCTTGCCCTATGATTTTTTTCAGTAGCGTAAAAAATAAATAAATCTCCGGATACATTTGAACGGTAGTGTAGGTTCAATGGATAGGATTTGAACTGCATTAATCGTCGTTCCGAAAGCAGGTCATTTGGACACGTGTCGTGCGTTGAGAGTTCAAAGAGTGCAATTCCCGGTTGCCTTTATCACGTAGCCAGGATCGAGTTGGAGTAATCCAATCAAATCTGGAGACGTAAAGAAAGTCCTGTCGCGTTTTCACCGGTCCGAGTTTACAGATGATAGAAACATTCCAAATCGGAAAAACTTCGGCGCCAGCGAGACCCTTGGAAAAATCGTCGCAAAATTCCAGGCCGAAGTCGAGTCGAGGATACTTGCAGCGAAAAAGCAATCTAATCAGAACGTTATTGAGGATGAACTACGGAACCGAGATGGACACGTAACTTTTTCTCGAGCGAAAATGGAAGAAACTGATAATGAAAAATGATGGATTGCTCAGTGATGCTGTCCTTAGCTTTTTTTTATTCTCTCGACCAAGTGTTATAATAATTAGTGTACCGTTCTCACAGTTTATGAATTGAATAATAGATCGTAAATAATAAACAGTGTTTATTAAATAATATTATTAAATCTTAATATAATATTATTATATTATATAAATATTTGATATAATAGTATTATATTAAGATTTAGTAATATTATTAAATAATAATATTATTTAATAAATACTGTTTATTATATATTAGATATATTTATTATGTATTTATTATATATTTATTATATAAATATCTGATATTATAAATATCTAATATATTATTAAATTTTATAATATTATAAATATGTAATACAATGTTATTAAATTTTATAATATTATAAATATCTAACATAAGGTTATTAAATTTTTTATATTATAAATATCTAATATAAGGTTATTAAATTTTATAATATTGTTAAATATTATTAACAATATTATTAAAATTATTATTACGTCTTTTATTAAATAATATTAAATAATGACTACCATAAACTGTGCACTTTTACACGGCAAATGAAAGATTTTTATGCGATTTTTCTATAAATCCATTCAATAATTCTATAAAATTAATTCAACAAAATAAAATTCTATAAATCAGCTCATATACGTGCCGGTGATTACGAAAGTGGAGTAAGTCATATATTCTTTGTTCCGAGATATTTACATTCTTTGCGTTCCATAATTAAATAATTTTTAAACACACAAAAAGTGAATAACATACAATTCTTTTTTCAACCCTTTCGTCACTAAAACAAAGGCGACGAAATTAGGAATACATTTCTTAGCAACAGAAAAATACACCCTTTTACACACATACCTAGTCCTCCTACAACACGGTATCCTACAACACTGTTCCGTTCTAATACAATAAGAGAAATTGCAGAAATTCTCCTACATTTTTCTGTCTATATTTTGTGTTATACATATTAGGTTGGGGAAAAAGAAATCCATTATTTTTACGTGAAATGATTTAAAACTGTTTTATGGTCGATCTTTAGCTCCTGGGCGATGCTACGACTACTAACCTGACGGTCAACTTCGATTATCTCTGTGATTTTATCCACATTTTTGGCAAAGGGCCTGCCTGTGCGAGGTGCATCTTTAACATCAAAAATACCCGAACGGAATCGACGAAACCAAAATTGCACGTAATTAGCTGTTACAGTATCGGGACCATAAACACCGTTCACAATTTCAGCCGTCTGGCTTGCATTTTCGCCTTTATCGAAGAAAAATTGTAAAATGTACCGAATTTTCTCTTTGTTCACTTCCATTTTTAACACCTTGTAACTCACAACTGAATGGACCAAACAAAAAACAGCAAAAGAATTTGTTTAGCGCGAAATGTCACCTTGACAACGAGCATAAATCTGAAATTGTTTGATCGATACTTTACGAAATATCGATCGCTACAGCCATCTACCGAAAAAATAATCGATTTCTTTTTCCCCAACCTAATATTTTAACCCTTTATAGGTGGAATTCTGTTTGGTTATGAGAAAGAAATTAAAATGAATTATAATTTCTCGGTTTAATTAAAAAATTGCTAAACTACTAGCTGTTTGTAAATAGGCTGTTTAATATCATAACAGCGGTGCAATAATATAATTGAACGGTGTAATGACAAGTAAATAAAATCGAATTTAAAAAACATAAATACACGAGTGTGTAACTTCTAACAATAAGTCACATGATGCTATAGAGGGTTAACTCTATTAGAAAATAAATTCGTTACTACTTCTGCGACACTATAAATTGCACGCGCAAGAAATAGTTACAACGACTAAACAAGGAATCTGTTTCTTCTGGTAAATTTACGCACAGTTGTGTACCTATTTTACCGCGCGTAATTGGAATTCGAAATTATGCTCGGAGTAACTTGTTTCACGGTTGAATGCTAATGTCATAACTACAAGCTATTAATTTTGCAGAACTTTAATTCAAGAAACTTCTTGGTTAGATGGTTTTCCTCTGATCCAAGGTTGCTTTGCAACAAAATTACATCTTGATTGAAACGCTTTTCCCTGAAAAGAAATTCTCCCTCCGTTTCCCCTCTTCGTTCCCTTTCACCGTATAATTAACTGTGCTTTCAGATTAACATCAACTTCATCTATTCGTCTTCGCTAACATAATTCATGCCTTACAATTTGAAAATTAATCTTATTAGTGTACGCGCGATGATTAATCGCAGATAATGAAATAGTTACGTTCTCCGTAGTGCTTCTCTGTAATGCAACGAAAATCACGTATAGTAAACATGGTGCAACTGTTTCTAATTACAGCAGGCTCTCGACTTTCGCACACAATTGGTTCCTGCAAGTGTGTACGAATGTTGAATGTTCGGAAATAGAGGGATGTAAAAAAATATGCTCCAAAAACTGTGTTTTAAAGTATTTGTTCGCGCCAGCGCTATTAGTTTTTAGCCAAATGTGGACCTAGCCACTTTAGTTTTAGAAATTATACGATCTTTTTGAGGAAACAATAATTTTTAATCTTCCTTTTTGTTTTAACGAAATCAAAGCTTATGGATCCCAAATTTGTTTGGCAATGAAATGGTATAATTTCTTTAACGAGTAAGTCTGCAGTATTACATTCCTTTTATGCTTCAAACTGTCTAAGCCAGGGATGAGCAACCTTTCTTTACAACGGTCCAGCTACAAATTTAAAAATATTGTACGAGCTTTATGTAAGAAACTTATGACGATACAAACACTGAATCAACTCAAATTATCTTTTTATGAACACGTTAAATGCCACACCGATTTTGGTCGACTTTCTGTTAAGCTGTGCGCTGTGATATTAATTTAAAAACGTTTGGTTGCGAAATAATTAAAAATTTAAGAAGAAAATTGTAGAGGCTCTGCGAAGGAAAGTGATATCTCTGTTTAAACTATAATTAATTTTAATTTCTTTCTCATAACAAAACAGAATTCCGCCTATAGAGGGTTAAAACGTGTTTTAATACGTTAAACGCTAAGCCGATTTTGGTCGATTTTCCTTCAGACTGTGTGCTGCGATAGTAATTAAAAATCATTTGGTCGCAAAATAGTTAAGAATTTAAGAAGGAAATTGAAAAGGCCTGTGAAGGAAAATGGTAACTTTCTTTAATGTGATTTAACAAAACTCGTTAATGAATTATAAGCTATTATTTTTTGAAATTGATACTGTCAATCTTCTGTAACGGGGGGGGGGGGTAAAAGAGAGAGACGAAGAGAAGAGTAGTTAAACGGAAGTAAAACGAAAGGAACGGAAGAACGGAAGATACGGAAGAAACGGAAGAACGGAAGACCGGAAGACACTAACACTTTCGGAAGTCTTTGTCAGAATAATCGAACTCTGGCGCGTAGGAATTATTTGGTTTATTAAATAACAAAAATAACTGAAGTTCAACAATACTACTCTTAACCCCTTGCCTTACAATCACGAGTCACACTCGTGTTGAAAATTAAGATACAAATGCAACAAAGGTACAGTGCATTAGTAATACAGTTTAATTTTAATTTTAACGGTAGTTTCAGTTTATAAGATGGAGAATTACCGAATGTAAATTACATAGAATATTTTAATTTTTTGTATTTCACACAATATTATAGCAATGAATAGCTCTCGTTAACATGTATGGTTGCTGAAATAATAATAAGGCAAAGGGTTAATCAATATACGTCTCTCCTCGCTACTCTCTTTCCTTACGGCACTCTTACAACAAAATCCTCGCGCCCCGAACATTCACTCGCTTAAATACACATCACTAAATCGGTCTATCTTTTTTCCACATACATCCCTTTTTCACTCGCACTCAAAATCTTCGCATCCATCCCTTCCAATCACGCGGTCGCGTAGACTTCATTCCCACGGCCCAGTTTCTCAGCTTCAAACATACGCTAGACATAACCCAGACACTTTTCGCTAACACTCTTTCGACCAGCCAAGATTCGTCCACGGTCACACTTTTCCAAACATACCCGGATCAGTCTCACTCGCAACCATAAATACATTCACACCACCACTCGAGAGGCCCATCTACTGGCGCCGTCCCGTCGCAGGTACTGGCGACTCTTACACTTCGGAAACCAACGACGCATGAACGAAATTTTCAGCATCGGTCCGCGGACCGGTGTGGCGCTTAACGTGTGGCGGAAATCTTGAGGCCTAAGTTTTATGAAAGGTTTCTCTCTTTCGCATCGTAGACCTAAACCCAACGATAAACTTAAAACTGAAACAGGCACGATTCTGCGGGCCATCGCCGCGCGCCTGAAAACCATCCGTGGCCCAAGAGAGTCGGTCATAAACCGTCCACCGAAATATGCAAAATTAAAAATACGTTTTAAGAATCCTCAAATGACAACGTAAATTACTGTCTCGGTTCCATTTCTTCCCCTATTTTCTTTAAAACTATGCATTTCGTGTAACCATCCGCAGTCTACTCTTTACAAGGTATCATTTGGCACGAAATTCGGTTCCAAAATGGTCGGACACAAAAACGGTCCATTTCTTGCGTCGTCTTTTATCTCAATTTTAACTTCAACGATATGTAATCCCACAAGAATTCACGAATTACATGCTACGAATTTCAGCTCGATTCGCGTCAAGTCACGCGAAACTAACTGACACGACAGTTGAATTTTATAGTGAATAGTTGCGGCGCGACGTGAATCAATATTAGCTTTTCACGGGAATTATTACTATGCATATTAATGCCACGCTTATCATTCATTGTGTGGTCACATTTACGTCGCTGTAAGCGAAACTCAATATCCCGACAAGTATTATCGCTAAAATTGTACTTAACGAATCGAACGCGCCTGTAATTAATTCCAGAGGCGCCGAATTCCGCTGTATAAGTAATACACGCCGTTGAATAATTTATGTTACCCAGTTTTAGATGATTAATTCGATGTCCGCAAATGAACGAATGTGTAGACGCGTTAATTTACACCTATTCTCTCTCTTGTATTAAAACAATCAATAATATAAGCGGCATGAAAACACTCCCGTGATCTCATAAATATTGATTCCGATTAAAGCTGTTGGAGATTGAAGCGGCGTTCGTGATCCATTGCTCCAAATTTATACTCCGCGCTGTCCATTGTATCAATTGTCCCATGTAATATTTTTGTTAAGTCGTAAAACGTCCCAGATTAGGCGTCCGAGAGAGGCGAAATTGTTTTACATGCTGTTGACTCCCATAGTTTTCGTGGAGTCGAATTATTTAGCATAAAATGCCAACAAGATGTACATTGATAAATCTAATTTTATTCGTCAAGTTCGTACAAGTTCGAGTTCCGCAGTTTAAAAGTCCTCACGTGTACAGAGTTCAAAGTTCGGTTCAGAAAATACGAAGAAGAGATCTCACCTCATCACTAGTGCTCAGTAATCAATAAGCAATAGTAATTGTTAACTCCCACAGTTTTCGTGGAGTCAAATTATTTAGCATAAATCGCCAACACGATATACATTAATAAATCTAATTCTATTCAAGAATTAGATTCAAGTTCGTCAAGTTCGTACAAGTTCGAGTTCCACAGTTCAAAAGTCCTCACGTGTACAAAGTTCAAAGTTCAGTTCACAGAATACGAAGAAGAGATCTCACCTCATCACTAGTGCTCAGTAATCAATAGTCAATAGTAATTGTTAACTCCCACAGTTTTCGTGGAGTCAAATTATTTAGCATAAAACGCCAACACGATATACATTAATAAATCTAATTCTATTCAAGAATTAGATTCAAGTTCGTCAAGTTCGTACAAGTTCGAGTTCCACAGTTCAAAAGTCCTCACGTGTACAAAGTTCAAAGTTCAGTTCACAGAATACGAAGAAAAGATCTCACCTCATCACTAGTGCTCAATAATCAATAATCAGTAATAATTGTTGACTCCCACAGTTTTCGTGGAGTCGAATATTTAGCATAAAGATTCCAACACGTTTTATAATAATAAATATAGGTGATATGTTAAGTTCAGTTCAATAGTTCACAGTGCTGATGTGTACAGTGTTCAATAATCAGTAATGTGTTCTTAGTTCTTAGTTCTTACTTCCTTAATTCCACAATTCTTAATTCCTCCTAATAGTAACAGTGACAGTTCTTAAGTAGTAGACACCCTCGTTAGGCGTGTCGTCGCCAAGAGGATGGAGGCATGCTATGTCCAATCGGTTAAAAATTCTGGTGTCAAGAGAGGTGGTCAATGTCACGCCCTCAGAGTTCGTGCGTCAGTCCTAAGTCAGGTAGGTTCAGAAGTAACGGTGTCAGAAGGTAGCAGCTGAAGTACACGTGCGTCAGTTATTGATAAAGATTAGAATACGGCACTTTGTTATTGAGCAGAAAGCGACGAACATGGAAATATTGGCCAGTTTCTAGGTCGTAAACTAATAACATGCCAGATGTGAAAATGACCATTCTCAAAAATAGCTAGGGTTCGTCCGTATCATAAATTAAGTCGTTAGCTGTCCTTAACAACAAAGAACGCAAACCACAGCATAACCCAGGACTTCTATACAGAGTGCCACAAAAGGTTTGTAAGTCCTTTTAAAGAGTGATTCCTGAGATGATTTCAAGCAACTTTTTCCTTTCCAAAAATGTTAAATTCGGCTTTGTTAACGAGTTATTAACGAAAAACACTGACCAAGTAGAGAGCGAGAAAGGCTGGCGGCCGCCTACGAGGCGTTGCCATCGCCGTGTTGGGTCCTCGGGGCCTTAGGAATTTCCGACATGTCTAGTTCTATCGAGTGCGAGAACACGCAAGTCGAATCTTGGAATGGGGGTACACCATGCATCGGTACCGCCTCGAAAAATTCTGAGAACTCTGGAGCCATCGCCGTGTTGGGTCCTCGGGGCCTTGGAAATTTCCGACATGTCTAGTTCTATCGAGTGCGAGACCGCGCAAGTCGAATCTCGGAAAAACCAACCCACCAATCTTTAAGTGTTTCCAGACTACGAAGCGAAACAAAAGTCCTGAAGTTTCAAAGATAGCAAACCTTACAAACTCTAAACAGTGTCTTCAGCGGTACAGTTTGGATTAATAAACCAGAAATAAACAGAGTGTCCCAACAAGAATGTAGGTCATTTTAAGAAGTGATTCCTGAGATGGTTTCAGGGAACTATTTCCTTTGCGAAAATGTCAAATTCGGCTCTGTTCATGAGTTATTAACGAAAAACACTGAGCAGTCACAGAGCGAGAAACGCGGTCGAGTCAGCGGTAGCGTTGGCTCTGCGCCGTGCTTGTGCTTTAACACTTTGCATGCGGGCACGGTTTTCCAAGTATTTGAACGTGTAGCGGGCAAATCCAGGTTTTTCGCGTGCACTGTCGGGTAAACGATATGTACGTAGGCGTTTTTTTGTAGGAAAAATATCACTATCCTCTGATGAGTAACTATCACTATCCGAAAGGTCATTATCATTAAAAGAAACATCTGATAACATATCAGCAATTATTTCACTTTCATCACAATTGAAATCGCGCAAATCCATTTTCGAAATGGATAAAGGACAATAAAATGAAACTCTAGTCAAAACTGGTAAATTTTTTAAACGGGATAAAATAAAGCGCAAGTTCCTTCAAAGCCACAGAATGTAGTTTATTGCAGTTTATTGCGCAATTGAGATTACAGTCTCCCGCTTTCAACGTTCGTTCTTTTTCGGACTGTGATCATAGTCTCCCGCTTGCAACGTGTTAACGAGCAACTCAGAATGTATCGAAACAACTGTTGATGAGTGTTAAATGGAAGTTATATGGAATAAACAATGGATTTCTCCTAAAGGAATAACAATTATCTATGAATAGTTCTGTAGACGAATAGTAAGATAATAAATAGCGACATGCATTCAAATACGGACGAATACATTTTTGTAAGCAGTTAAATTATACATATACAATAATATAAATATGTGTTAATAACGATAAAAATAATAATACCAAGCTTACTATTGTAAGGATGGTCGAAAGCGGGGATAGGGCAAAATATGGCAAAACAGAAAAGTCTGAAAAAGATTATTTTATTCCAAACCGTCTCCTAACGCGGGCTTAGCTAGACTGCCCTTTCTCTTTCCTCTTAGTACGTTTTCGGAAAACCCGGGCCCCACCACTAGAGCGGGCCATGTGCATTTCTGCCCAGCCGATTTCCCAGACACTTGGTGACCAGGCGGCTCACTCAGGCAGTATCATAAACTAACCCTCATGCAGGGCCTTGGTGCCGTAGGCGCTCTTACGACTTACACTATAGAGTTTTTATTTAATTATACAGTTTGTAAAAGTTTAATTATTAGGAATAAGGTTTAGGTGGGCGACTGTGACGCGCATAAATATATAATCAGTCTCACACCAATTCTCTAACTACACAACAACACACTCGTTCGACGCTCTGTTCAACACTACTCTACGCTCTGTTCAACACTACTCTACGCTCTATTCAACACTACTCTACGCTCTATTCAACACTACTCTATGCATTGTTCAACACTACTCTACGCTCTGTTCAACACTACTCTACGCTCTGTTCAACACTACTCTACGCTCTGTTCAACACTACTCTACGCTCTGTTCAACACTCTCTCCGCTCTCTCAAAAATCTAATCTGCTCGACGTTCTTTTCCACACTGCTCTCTTTTCCATAACGGAAAACCCTCCCAAGTCCCTTTTTCTCCCTCCTTGGCGCTCCTATAACTTTGCCCACGCATCGACCCATCGTCCGTCCGTTGGGTCTGGTCTTCGTCCGTTAACGCTATCTATTGCCCTCCATAAACTAAAAATCCTTAAAAACTAGGACACTACATTACTAAATATTGTAATAAATAATTCATATAAATCAAAGGTTCCATATTTACTCGCAGAAAAACTTTTGAGTTTATTCTTAATACTTTTATTAAATCAACTATTAAATCAAGCTTTATAGTATGGTTCCAAGATTCAGAACTGACCTTTTTCACCTATAGCGAATCGTTTAAATAAGAACATCTATTTATTGCTCAGCTTTACTTCATGAAATATGTACCTCGAGAAAGTGGAGTACTTTCAAGGATATTGGAAAAGCATAAGTATACGATGCAACCAGGGCTGGACAAAATATACATATACCTTAAGTAGTATATAGTTAATTCCATCTTCAAACCCGTGTAAAAGTCTCGAAATAAAATGGTATCTTTAAAATGATATTTAGAAATATAGCTCAACTTGAACGTCACTGAAACAATTTATTAAAAAATTTATTTTACTCGCATCGCTCGAAATATTATTGGTACCGGAAAGTAATGTCGTTTTTGCGCATGTCGATATTCGATTGCCATCTATCAGCTCATCCTGTACTTCAAAGTTGTGTCAAAGACATTTTACGATCAGAGTGACTTGTTTACTCGTAAATAATTAAATCTTAAATTTTTTTTGCAATTTAGGATAAAATGGCCAGCCAGATACCAAAAGAGGTACACATCCGGCATCGTATGCTTTTTGAGTTTCGCAAGGGTAGTAACGCAACAGTTGCTACTAAAAACATTTGCGATGTTTATCCAAGTGCGTTAGACGTTGGTAAAATTGAAGTTAATTGAAAAGTGCCCGGCGATTGTCAACAGAAAAGGCGTTATTCCGCAACACGATAATGCAAGACCGCGCTGCGCAAAACGAACCCTGGAAAAGATTAATGAATTAGGGTGGAAGGTATTGCTTCACCCACCATACTCAGCCGATATTGCACCATGGGATTTCCATTTATTCCGATCGCGACAACATTTTCTAAGCGGCAATAAATTTGCAAATTTGGAACGATGTGAAAAATGCGTTCTCCGGATATTTTGCTGAAATACCAATTGATTTTTGTCGATCCGGCATTGAAAATTTGCACACTAGATGGCAAGAGGTTGTCGATAACGAGGGTAATTACATCATTGATTAAAAATAAAAACTTGTTAAAAAATTGTCTGTTTGAATTTAATGTAAAGAAACGACATTACTTTCCGGTCCCCCTAATATTATCAGCTCTGTCTGTACGAATATTTTTAGAAGTTAGAAAAATTTCTTTAAATAATCGGGCAGAAAGAAGTGTTTTTGGAAACATGATTCGGTCAGTTCGTTAACTGTTCTAGTAGAAAGATTGGTTTTGCTGGACTGATTTACAAAGTAGTATGAGGATGTATTAGGCTGTCTCGAAAGTTCCTTCCGTTATCTTCACGCAATGCTTTCGTCCAGCAATGTTTAAATAAACATTCAGCATTATTTGTTAAACGAGAGATGGAGGGAAAAAATAGCGCAAAATGAATCCTGTATGAAATAATAATATATCGTAGAACATAAAATATTCTGTATCCATTACTTATTAATAAAACGAAAAAAACTTTTGGGGCAACCTAAATTAAATTAAAAATGAATTTCCTTAATCAAACTTCTGTTTTCTATTTTTAATATTATTTCGTTTAAATTATGTACCAGTGCATGAAATATTTCTCTTTTAAATTTTATTCAGCTCTGAGTACAGATCATCGCAGGATATTTTATGGTAAACCGTTTTAGAATTTTTTTCATTGTTCTTGTTCAACACGTTAATCGATTTTTCATTGGACGAAGACATTTAACGAAGTTTGTGTTAAAAAGAAAGATTTCTAAAGTAAAAAAAAAAAAAAAAAAAAAAAAAAAGTTTTATTGTTAACGTTCAAATTAAATGGGTGTTAACTACGAATTCATAATAAAAAGCGAACTTCCTAAATTTTTATTATTATTTTCTCACTGTCAGAAAAAAGTCAAACCTAATATTTTTCATGTTTTTCAATCTACATTTGAACGTGTCTTTACTCCAGATTACACAAATCTCTCCTGCTGCAACTTTCAAATCAAAACGACCGATCCAGTTATTTACAATAAGTCGTGTCTTTTGATTTAATAAAAATCCCAACGTGTGGGCTAACCGTTTGAGTGTGAAGGAGTGCAATCGAGCTATTTGCATTCCATATCTAAAAGCGTCACTACCAGTGATCTGCAAAAACCCGAAAATATCGGGAAACCGGTGCTCGGCACGGGCCGGACGTGTCCGGAAGATATTTCGAGATTCGAAAATATCAGGATTCCCCAGAATTTTTGCACCGGTATGCGCGAAAACATTTTTTCAGTTCAATTTAACCGTTCAAAGCAATTACGAATACAATTTCCACAAAATTCATTCGTTTTCTTTTTCTAGACACCGCAAAACACTGATTTCTTTCCGATTGCATCGTAACACGTGTCTGTTTAAAATGCGAAGTTGCAAATGCAAATGCAACTTGCTCACATTTTCTCTAAGATATTTGTTGTGCGCCACAGCGTCGACGGTTTGGTTCGCGACGATTAAATGTCGCGGGCTTTGCAATCAGAGATTGTGGTCTGACTGGGACCCTTTTTACAAATTTAAGTGGACTGTATTCACTGTTTTATTTCGTAAAGATTGCGGGATGTTCAAAATGCTCGCTTTATTGACGCGTGTCTACGAAATTCGGATCGTGTCTCGAAAGAGTGTCTGCTCGATGAATGTCTTGAATGTTTGATCGAATGTCTGTGACGGTTTTTTGAATCTCTCATGATTTTTTAACGTCTCTCGAGCGTTCGTGTACAGTCTTTTATAAATGTTGTCTCTGTTGTGATTGGGTTTTCAGTGTGTACGGAGTGGGTAGATTGAATTTTCTATTGCATGATTTTTGCTATGGGTGTGTCTAATGTAGCGAGGGTGGGAAGTGTCGACTTGGTGAAACTGGGAAAATGTTTATGAATTTTGTCCTATTGTTTGAAATATAACGGTGTCTGGTCCCGTTCGCTTGGGTCAGGCGCGCGTGGTGTCCAGATGTGAAGGTTTTTCCGAAGAGGGCTCGTAAAACAATTTCGCCTCTCTCGGATGCCTAATCTAGAGCATTTTACGACTTAACAATATTAATATAATGTGGGATTAGAAATAAAGCATTGAGTTTATTAAAAAAAAATATATACAGAAATGAAATAAACAGAAGTATAGCAATTAACAATGTACGTGACCACTCGGCTTCCCTGACACCACGTTTACGTCTTCGCAATGTCTATCCACAACTCTTTTAATTACACACTCTCTCCTTTCATCCCTCGCTCGCCTTAATATATCGCTAGCCCCTTCTGTGGGACCTTCGACGTCGGGGTTCTTCTGCTGGGCCTAGTTTATGTCCTTCTTATAACTACGCTTGCTTAAAAACTACGATACTACAATAGTAAATAAGAAAAAATTAACTTCATTTCTGAGGAGCGTACGAGGGTTATCCCTTTGTCTCACGAGTCGCGGTAATGGGCAATTCGTGACGCGGCAGCTCGTGACGCGGATTATGGCTCCAATACAATAAAGATAAAAAATGAGAGATTAATTTCTATCAAATCTTCTATCTACCGGTGTAGCGTCCTGAGCAAAACATGTGATTTCGGTGTGGCGGTCAACGCGTTAAACCAATGGATAGCTATTACTAACGTATACGAACACTACAGTACCTGGCCATCGAATTAGGATAACGCACGAAAATTTCACTTTAATGGATATAACGTTATACGGAAAAATGTTTTTGGTCGTTTAACCTTTTCGCTACGGGCGGGTTCTCCGCCGCGATACTCCCGCTGAACGGAGCGCTGCGCGACACTGATCGTCAGCAGGAGTACTGCGGCGGAAAACCCGAGCTGCTTTGAATGTTTTCGAAGGAAAAATTTGTAAGGATGGTCGAAAGCGGGGATAGGGCAAAATATGGCAAAACACAAAAGTCTGAAAAAGATTATTTTATTCCAAACCGTCTCCTAACGCGGGCATAGCTAGACTGCCCTTTCTCTCTCCTCTTAGTACGTTTTCGGAAAACCCGAGCCCCACCACTAGAGCGGGCCATGTGCATTTCTGCACAGCCGATTTCCCAGACACTTGGTGACCAGGCGTCTCACTCAGGCAGTATCATAAATTAACCCTCATGCAGGGCCTTGGTGCCGTAGGCGCTCTTACGCCTTACAAATTTTTTCTCGAAACAGGATATTTATAACGTCTTAACATGCGCTTTTTATTTACAGTATGAGAACAAATTACATTATGCAATATAATAAAATAATATAACATAACACAATATAATTGTAAGCATTCAGTTGTTTCGGAATAATGCAAAATAAAATATTATCAATGCATGTCTAGAGTGAAATACATATGGAGAGCGGCTAGTCGCCCGTAGTACCTCGGTGGTATCTTATGGAGGGCGACTATAGTCGCCCGTAGTAGCGAAAGGGTTAAATTATTATCGTGGGTGATGAGCGATTCCAAAACCAAAAACATCCCTTTGCTCCCACGGCCAGGCAATTCTCCCGACTCGAACGCCATAGAAAATGTCTGGAGCCTACTCGAAAGACTAGTTTACGACTCTCCAAACACCGCGTTATCTGAGTTGAAAACAAAAAATACAGATATTTGGGAAAATAATGAAGATACAAAGCATATGATCGAGCAATGTATACGAATCATACCGGAAAGGATTCAAGCTGTCGTCAAAGCAAAGGGTGGAAATACAAAATTTTAACATGTGTTAATAATGTTATGTACAGTAGTAGTGTATTATGTTAGTAGTTAATAAATTATATCGTTGCAATTTGAACAGGCCTTTTAATTTTACGAAACACGTGAAAAATACTGAAAATTTGTAGCGGTCCTAATTCGATGGCCAGGGACTGTAGTGTACCAAGAACAATTTTAACCCTTATACGGTCTTTGAGTGAAGATTCAGTAATATTTTGTTTCTAGATATTACAATATATTATAAATGTTAAAAACAATTTTTCAAAAACTGCAACGATTAACCATTCATCAGGAAAATACAAATCTCATCTACGAAATCTTATTCAACAAGGAACGATTTACAACCACATTATCTGAGTTGAAAACAAAAATTACGGATATTTGGGAAAATAATGAAGATAGAAAGCATATGATCGAGCAATGTATACGAAGCATGCCGGAAAGGATACCAGCTGTCGTCAAAGCGAAGGATGGAAATACAAAATATTAACGTGTGTTAATAATATTATGTACAGTAGTAGTGTATTGCGTTGGTAGTTGATAAATTATATTTACGGGCATTTTAAAAAATGCTGAAAATTTGTAGCTGTCCTAATTCGATATCCAGGAACTGTAAAAGAAATCGTAAGGCAAGAGGTTGAACTAATTTCCTCTTCCCCTAAACAAGCGCGGGTAACATTTTCTGCGAAATTTTTCTATCATTACATGCTAAACTCTCGTAACGTCGTTTAAATATATATTTCACTTAAAGAGCAAATCCTTGCGAAAGGAAATCGTGAGTTCACGGGAACGAGGCTGATTTTCGAGCGCAACGATCATGAAGAGGAACACAGAGAGGGGAAAAAAAAAGAAGTTTGGCATATTTTCCTTTCGTTCCTCGTTTGCCGGTAAAAGTATTTTTAATTAAAGAGTTCTTCCGTGGCTCGAGGCAGTTGTAAAAACTCTTGCTGCACCGTTCTATCGAATTTCGAGCGAAAATCGATGCCTGGGACACGGTAATTAACAAGTTTAAGGTAAAGTTTAAGAGCTCGTTGAGTTGCTTCGGGTTTCAACGTAAAACGTATCGTTCGAAATTCGAAAACGAAAAAAAAGGAGGAAGTGCGGAGAGAGAGAGAGGCAGAGAGAGGAGAACCATTCTTAATACTAGTTCAGATCGCACGTACCATCCGGCAAATAACGTTTCGAGCCTTTCGCCCAAATAAAACTGGCGAGAGCCTCGTGACGTTCGTTTTTAATTTCCCGACGAAAGACGAAATTGAATCTGCACAGTGAATAAAGTATGCAAGCGTTCCGTCGAGAGCTGACCAGCCAAGTAAATGTTTAATTAAATTTCTCGGCAGACGCGGTCTGAACATTTGCGTTGTTTCCGTGCCTCGTTTAAAACACCGTATCCGTATCTGATTACGTTGCTTCTTCCGTTTATGCTGCCACTTCTCTAGGATCTAATACGTTTCATCCGTGTCTTATTACTTTCTGTTGAATTTCTAGTAAGGGAAGCTCAGCGGCTCGAAAACCCCCAAAAATGGGAAATTTAGCGGAAAGGTGGCTCGAACGATGCTAATAACGAAACCATCTTTCGTCTCGGCGATGAAGAGATGAAATGGACTACCGACGAATTTCTACTTCTTCTACGAAGAAATCAGAATAAAGGTGCGCAAAAAGATACAGTGGCTCGCAATCAAAATCGTACAACTTATGAAACAGAATAACTTTTTTAAAATTGGACTAAACGAGTTGAATCCTTTTAAGAAATTAGAAGGATTAGTTTGATAGGTATCGTGTAACGAAATTTTTGAAGGAATTGGTTAGGATTTAAAAGAAAATAATAAAGCTTATTGGTATCTTAACTCATTTGCATCACGACTTAACACGTTGACCGTCGCGTTACACGTATTCGGGTGACGGCAAAAATTCTGATTAGACCGCATCATCTGTATTCGGGTGACGCTTATTTGAGTGCTTACGAGGTAAATTAGTAGGTGTTTCGAAAAATATTTCACAGAATGTGAGACTATAGAATTGTTATAAAAGTTGATTAAAAAAATGATTTACAATAGAATGCTTTGAAACAGTTCATGCAAAGTTGGGGTTGCATGTATCGGTATCCAAATCAGAATCTGACGTAATTCTATTCAATTGTTATAAAAGTTTAATAAAAAATGATTTACAATGGAATGCTTCAAAACAGTCCATACAAAGTTTGGGTTGCATGTATCAGTATCCAAATCAGAATCTGTCCTAATTCTATTTATATTTCTCTTTCTGAAAAATCTCGGCTGTTCTTCATCGCTACTATCCGAATTTTTGTAAGTCTCCTAACAGGTATTGTTAAGGACAGCGAACGACTTAATTTATGATACGGACGAACTCTAGCTATTTTTGAGAACGGTCATTTTCACATCTGGCATGTTATTAGTTTACGACCTAGAAACCGGCGAATATTTCGGTGTTTGTCGATTTCTGCTCAACAGCAAAGTGCCGTACCCTAAATCCTCACCAAGAACTGACGCACGTGCACTTCAGCTGCGACTTTCTGACACCGTCACATCTGCACCTACCTGACTTGGGACTGACACACGAACTCTGAGGGCGTCACATTGACCACCTCTCTTGACACCACAATTTTGGACTGATTGGACATAGCATGCCTCCCACCCTCTTGGCGACGACACGCCTAACTAGGGTGTCTAATATTTAAAGAAAGTGACGGTTACAACTAGATTAGAACATTATTAGAACTGCATTAGAACTATACAAGAACTGAACTGCATTAGAACAAGAACTATCCAAGAACTATACAAGAACTGCATTAGAACTACACGAGAATTGTACAAGAACTGTTTGAGAACTGTGGGTGAACTGTATTAGCATTGAACTAGAACTGTATTATCATTAGAACTTAGAACAACATTAGAACTGTATTTGGATCAGAACTATTGTGAACTATTACACTGTGAACTTGTATTACCACTGAATTAAATATAGTATTTATATTATTGTTATAAATCGTGTTGGCATCTTTGATGCTATATAATCGACTCCACGAACACTGTGGGAGTCAACAGGTATCTTTTTCACACCTATATGATTTTTTAAGAGATAATACCTTAGAAACTCTTCCATTTTTCTGTTTGACGTCATAAAAAATTAGGACAAAAATTTTAACTGTTGGCCACTACTGAAAGAATATTTGAAAAGGAAGAAATAATTTTCAAATCTCACACGCTTTCTCAGATACTTGGTTCTCGAAGAAAGATTCTCAACTAATCTTGAAAATGTTTCGTTGTAAGCATACTTATTATTACGCTACAATTAGAAACAAACGATAACCTAACCCGACGGAGATTTTTTTATAAAATTGCGTGACAGTCAACGTGTTAAACACGTAACAAATAATTCGAGTTAACCCTCTGTAGCCCGAATTTTGTCTGCTTATTGGAGAAAAAAAACGACTAATTACAGTTTTTCACTTTGATTTGAAAATGTTTTAACTAATAATTACTGTATATGGATCTTGGTGTACAGTAATACAGCAATCAAATTTAATAGTGCAGTGATAACTAAAGAAAATTAATTTTTTAAAATATAGATACATCAGTTTCTAACTTTTAAGTCACACGGCGCCATAGAGGGTTAAATAACCAATTCGTCGATTGTTATGAATAGTATTAACTACTATTGGAAATTCTACTTCGAATTGTAAAATTTTTCACAACGAAGTTGAAGGGAATACAGAAAATTTACATCTCGTTGAGGTTTTCGAGTCATCGAGGTTCCATTGCATACAGGGTGTCCCGAAAGGTCTGCAAGTCCTTTTAAAAGGAGTGTTAAATTGTCAAGACCGGCCATTTATCACCCAACCCTATACGACTCATCACGCGTAGTTCAACCCTTTGCGATCTGCAGATTTCGCTTTTGGGAGTACCAGTAAGTCGGAGCAAATCTATCGTTTCGCAATTACTTTTCCGTGCAGGATTTAAAGTCAATATATGGATATTAAAACACAAAATCGACCGAAACATTTGAATCACGAGGCATAGGGGACGATAGTGTTTTGTCATTTTTGCGAATTTCGAAGGTTCCTGCTGCGGGGCATTGACTTCTACGACTATTTAAAAATGTCCCCGCTACGGGGACACCGACTTCTACGACCATTTAGAAATGTCACAAAGGGTTAAATCATTTATAATTTGTCCCGATTTAAATATTTTCTAGCCGATTATATAACAAAATATCAGGGTACAAAGGATAATATGTATTAATAAATCTAAAATTATTAATGCAAATATTTTTATTCAACGGTGTAGTATGGTATCGCTGTCGGTGGTTTATTCCGCGTTCGATGATACAGAGAAGACATTACTCGCCGAATATTCCGCTTCGCGATGCAAATGGGTCAAGAAATACCTAATTAACTGTAATTCATGCGGTTAGCAATGCGTTAAGTGTAAATACATTAGACTCCCGTACAACGCGGGGGATACGTTCCGCGTAATAGAAAATCGCGATATACGGGACATATATGCAAGTTGAAACATTTCTCTAAATTGTAACGGTTATAGCATATTGCTAATGAGATGTGATTCAGCTTCAAATATTTTTTCATTAACAGTTAGTGTTACACGTAACTAATTTGTTTCGAATAAAGTTTCTTTTAACAGAGGGAAGTCGAAACGGAATACGGGTAACTTAATTATAAAAAAAAATATCGTATACGTTACGATAATATTTTTACAAGGAAAATATATGTTTTAGCCATGCGTACTGAAATAAATAAAATACCTGAGAAGTTGAATAAAAGTTAAATAGTGAAGTGGATATTCTTATTTCTATCAAAAGTTGAATAAAATTATTTTTCTCTTATATCTTTTAATGCGTACGTATATGTGTGGAAACAAAAGATGGAGCGTTCCAGTATGGCCGTGACGCTTGTTTGAATGAGGACGTGTGTGTGAGTGTCCGTGTGAAGCGAACGCGACCAAGCGAGGTGGCCGAAAAAACAAAAGTTAGTCGATTAATCGATCATCAAGACGTTTGCAATTTCCTTGTAATTTTTCCAATAACTACAATCGTTCCGGTCATATTGATAATCACAGAAGAATAGTGATACGCTCGTTCATTATTTCGCAATAATTACCTCGCAATAATATCTGATCCCACATATGTATTATTACTTTTTTTTATAAATCGCTGTTTTTTTTTAAACTGTCAGCTTCACTGTTCATATATAAACAACATGTAAGTGTATACATGTGCTTTTCTAAACAAAAAATCAGAAACTATGTGAAAATGTTTAATTTATCTTACGCGTAATACAGGACCGTTTATCGCGCTGTATGAGTACTAGTCGCAATTTTTTCGTCGCGTTATACGGGAGTCCACTGTATATAAATATACATAAAAATCGTTTCTTGTGTCGATTGCTTTTGTAAGAATGACATTTGAAAAAGAAAAAGTATTTCATATTTGGCTTGTATTTGTTAAACATAGCAGCTCGATTAGTATTAAAATATGGATACAATTCACCATATTTCAGCTTCTGATCTTAATAGTTCACCAAAATAACAAGTACAAAGTTAACGCAGTATGATCGATCGAACGCCAAGTTCTAACGAGTCAGAGGGCGTAAGTGATAATAGACACTATATAGTCAGACGCATGTTACGTCTAACAATAAGTACGGTACGGGTCTGGAAAGTTTACAGTCGGAAGGAATGCGGGTCTGACTGATGATAACGTACTAGAATCCACCTTTTTAAAACTCTTTCACTGCGATAGGCGTATAAAATTCCGGACTAATGAATTCGGAGACTGACGTTTTTCCGTTTGTTTGTTCTCACTCACATATTTCTCTACCATTTTAAAATATATATTTTGTATTGAAATTTGTTATATTTAATGCTTTACAAGCATTTTAACTGAGTTAGTATTAACACACTGAATTATTTAACCCTCTATAGGCCGAATTTTTGTCTAGTTATTGGAGAAAAAATTACGATTGATTACAGTTTTTCACTTTGGTTTGAAAATGTTTAAACTAATAATTACTGTAGATGGATCGAGGTGTCACTACAGTAATATAGTAATCAAATTTAATAGTGCAGCGATAACCAAACAAAATTAATTTTTTAAAATATAGATACATAGATACATGTTGATGGAGTAAGTTTGATTTAATTTTTTGATTCACTCTGAGTTACTCGTTGAAGCCAAGCGCAGCACAGAGCTGACACTCTCGCTCCGTGATTAGTCAGTGTTTTTCGTTAATAACTCCTTAACAAAGCCGAATTTGACATATTTTCAAAGGAAAAAGTTGCTTGGAATCATTTCACGAATCACCGTTTAACGGGACTTACAGACCTTTTGGGACACCCTGGGCGTAAATGTACGTTCTAACAAGTCTACTAATATTGTAATACTGTACAGTATTCTTACTGTAACACTTTTACTGTTCGCGCCAGCTCACAGACACAGTTTTCAAGTATTTTAATTCTTAAATTTTTTAAACTAACTCGACATGGTTCCAGATGTTCGCCAGGTTCGCAAAGAGTTAAAAAGTGGAAAAAAAAATTTCCAGAACTTCGCACGTTAATGTACAAATAATCAAAAAATACAGAAATCCCATAGAACCCATCTCAGATTTTACATCCAAATATGTTCTTCTCTTTCTTTTTGACTCAATCGAGTTTTTCTTCCGCTAAAAAACTTCTTAATTTTGTCAAAAATACAAAGAAACTATGATATGAAAATTTACTTTCTTCAATTCTATGTTGGACACACGTTTTCATTAGGATTAGGAATTTGTTTAGCCAAGAAAAGAATTTGAGACGTTTTTATTACTTATTTCGGTCGGTTAATTATTCCAGGGCCGCGTGATTCTTTTTCCGTAACATTAGCCGCCCTTTTAAATCTTCGCTGCCAAGAACGGATAACATTCTTGACAATGACAAATTAAGTAAAAGTAGAACGAACGCGATGAGAAGAAGCGTTGGCGAAGAAATCGAGTGTGATATCAATTTGCAGCGTGGTTCTGAGGCGGCAATAATCGTTTCTGCGTTTTAATAATAGCGCTGTTTGAACCAAGAAATGAGTTTTCGTTGGTAAAATGGAAATCCTCGGCGAGTGCAAACTTGGCAAGAGTACATTAATTTTCGTACTTCGGAAAGTGTCAGCGGTGGTCTGGCGGAAAAATTAATGTACGTTTAAAATGTGCAAACGCTTGGGAGCTCGGAAAAATTTCAGTTAGCAACCGTCATTACGTTGTTCAATATCCTACGTTTTTCTAGGAATTAATTAATTTTAACATCTGTTGATACCAATAAGAAAGTACAGTGGATTTCATTATAACGAGATTCGTTTTGTATTTTACGGGATAATTACCATACACGATCAGACGAATTAATACAAATTTAAACATGTAAGAGTCGCCACTACCTGCGACGGGACGGCGACAGTAGATGGGCCTCTCAAGTGGTGGTGTGAATGTATTTTGGTTGCGAGTGAGACTGATCCGGGTATGTTTGGAAAAGTGTGACCGTGGACGAATCTTGGGTGGTCGAAAGAATGTTAGCGAAGAGTGTCTGGGTTATGTCTAGCGTATGTTTGAAACCGAGAAACTGGGCCGTGGGAATGAAGTCTACGTGACTGCGTGATTGGAAGGGATGGATGCGAAGATTTTGAGTGCGAGTGAAAAAGGAATATATGTGGAAAAAAGATAGAGCGATTGAGGGATGTATTAGGTGCTTGCATGTATTTTGATCAGCGACTTCTATTGGTGCAAATACGAAGTATTAATGCAAACAACTTAATCTAATGGTTAAATTCGATGGTTTTCACCTTCCTCTACATAAAATAACGGTTTTCCATTTAGTACCATTGAGTTATTCGGTGTATACAGACGCTAGCCATGGAACGCTCAAAATTGCATTTTCGACATGCATTACTTTTGTTGTTTGATTTGAAGAAATCTGCTGCCGAAGCCCATCAAACACTGTTAAAAACTTATGGTGATGCTGCTCCGTCATATCCTAATTGTCGGTTTTGGTTTCAACGATTTAAAAGTGGTGATTTTGATGTGAATGACAAAGAACGGCCCGGAGGACCAAGAAAGTTCGAAGACAATGAATTGCAAGAATTATTGGACGAAAACCCAGCTCAAACTCTCAAAGAACTTGCAGACGGATTAGCAGTTAATGAATCAACTGTTTCCAGACGTTTACATGCAATGGGAAAGATCCAAAAGGAGGGGAAATGGTTACCACATGAATTGACTGAAAATGCCATTTCGAACCGTTTCAACATCGCGGTTTCATTGCTTGCCAGGCAAAAAAAGAAGAGTTTTCTGTGGCGTATTGTGACTGGCGATGAAAAATGGATCTACTACGACAATCCCAAGCGCAAAAAATTATGGGTTACTCCAGGAGAGCCATCCACATCGACACCGAAGCGAAATATTCATGGTCATAAAGTTTTGCTGTGCATATGGTGGGATCAGCAAGGTATAGTTTACTACGAGTTACTAAAATCGAATGAAACCGTTACTGCAGATGTCTACCGACATCAATTAAACAAATTGAACGATGTATTGTTACAAAAAAGACCAGCAATAGCCAGTAATAGAAGCAAAGTACAAGAATGATCAGAATACATGCAAGCATCTAATACATTTAAGCGAGTGAATGGTCGGGGCGCGAGAGATTGTGCGGCAAGAGGGCAGTAAGGAAAGAGAGCAGCGAGGAGAGACAGAGTGATTAAGAGTATTGTTTTAGTATTGTTAAAACTTCAGTAGTTATTATATTATTATTGTTATTGAATAAAACCAAATAATTCCCACGCGCCACAGAGCTCGATTATTCTGACAAAGACTTCAGAAAGTGTCAGTGACTTCCGTTCTTCCGTTTTCTTTCCGTATTTCCGTCTCTCTCTCTCATTTCTTTCTCCCTTACAAAACCATTATAGTAAAGCGGTATTATTTGAAAATTTATCAGTATCGATATTTACTCTAATTATGTATTTTACTATTGGTCGCATCGCCGGTCACCGGTGGCCCCCATGGCGCTGTAGCCGAGTCGAGTGCCGGTCACCGGTCACCCCCATGGCAGTCAACCTGTTAATTATCGACGGTAAAAACACTCCAAATAAATAGAAAGTGTCAGTGTTCTTCCGTATCTTCCGTTCTTCCGTTCTTCCGTTTGTTTTCCGCTTTATTTCCGTCTCTCTCTCTTTTTCCCTCCCTTACAAACATGCCTCTAAAAATGAGCCTAACATTCCTACGATATTACAAAACTGAAAGGAATACAGTGAAATGGAACATCGAGTCCAGCTCGAGATTGCTCGCACAAGAGTGCAAAGGATTGATCATTCGTAAAGCACTAGAAATTATTGCGAGTAAGAACACGATCTCTTTATAACAATCGATCGAAAAGAGAAGCCCATCTGCGGATCTAATCAGGTTTCCCGTAAGATCCAATCATATTTGATTAATCATGGAATTGCCAATTTATTTAGGCTATTCGTGGCCACATTAGCGGTTCTGTATGACTGTGTGTTCGGATACCGAAAGCCAGCCTCAGATGTATGGAAGCAATTAGCAAATCAGCTGTCGCCAATGTTTGTTCATGACTGATGAAGGCACCGATGTTTTGGCGATCACGCGCGTATATCGCTTATAATTGGTTACGACGTCGCTAAATTCCCGAATCACTTTCGTTAAATCGGTGCTCTATGAAATTTAACGCTGACTTTATCGAGATATTTCTGGCAACGTGATTTGAGCACGTAACGTGATTAGATCGTAACTTTGACAGGGATGAAAAAATATGCTGTTAGGTGTGAACGATTATTAACTAGCTGATAAGAATTTTTATATTCGATATTCATTCCTGTATTCTGATTTCTAGGGAGACATTCTCAACACATCGATGGCCGCTGTCACGTTCGTGTGACTTTGTACAGCTATTTTCTGGAAATGGTTTCTTCCCGTCATTTCGATGTTTGTATACCAATGCATACCGATGATATTTTTAAAGAAACATTAAAAATAGTGTAACAGTGATCTTAACTTTTTGCTTATTAACACATTGGGGACGGGTGACGAGATTTCTCGTGTTTTGTATTTCAGATCTTGAAAGGGTGCGAATAGGAAACGACGATATATGAAAGGTTGCTTTTAAAAAGTTATTCGTTCGGTTGAAATTTTAAATTAAGAGCTATGTTTAGAATACAATTTATTCTCGAAAGTATATAACCAAGAATTTATTCGATCGTAACTTTATTCCCTGGTAAGTTTTACAGAAACAAGGTCCCGTCGTCAATGTGTTAATAATTATGCTAGGAACGATGGTGTAAATATTGCCGTCGCTAATCTAATGGCGATGCGAAAAATGTGCGGCCGTCAAAGTGTTAAGATATTACCGATCGGCATGGCGCCGTGTGACTTAAAAGTTACAAACTAATGTATCTATATTAAAAAAAAAGTTATTTCATTTTAAGTTATCACTGTACTGTTAAATCTGATTACCGTATTACTGTAGCGATACCACTGATCCATCTACAGCAATTATTAGTTTTAAAATTTTCAAATCAAAGTGAGAAACTGTAATCAATCCTAATTTTTTTTCTAATAAGCAGACTGGCAAAAATATATGTATGCAAAGTCATTTGCATGACTATGCAAAATACTGGTGAATTCGAATTCGAACTATTGGATTCCAATTAAAACAGTCAAATCAGAAAACTTCTTCATTTCTTGCAATATATATTTTTTAAAAATGACTTGTCTCTCTTGCACTATATATTTTAAAAATATTTTTAATAAAAAATAAAATTTCTGTAAGTAAATTTATAAAATTTCTGTAATTATCAATTGGTCATTTCGACCGCTTTGCTAGTTTACACCATTTTTAAGACAGCCTGTGTAATTATTTTTCAGAACACTTATACATAGGTGTTTTGCAGGTGTGTTGAAAATTTTTAAATTTCTAATTTCTAAATAATAATTTCTAATTAAAAAATTTTCTTTATTTCAAGAATATAATAATTTCTAAATTTCTAATTAAAAAATTTTCTTTATTTCAAGAAGAAGAAACAACTTTAATTTAAACTAAAAAGAATTACAAAAATGTCAACCACTCTTTTTATAACTCAATTCAGTGTCGTAAATTTCGCTAATGCGATACCTCGATGAATTCCATGTAACCATTATAACATAGTCTATCAGAATTTAATTCGGATAACGGATAATAGAGAAGAATGATGCATAAGGTTTCCCATGACACTAATGAATAAATTTCCAATTGGGATGAGGATGCGTTTGAATAATGTAGACCGGAGAATAATTTATCGGATGTTCAGCCTACTCGTATTAATTTCTAGTTAGGTGCGTTCGTATGTAATCTGTATTATATATTCAGTGTTTTCGACCACTGAAACCAGATTTTAGCCGTCTGAAACTTCATGTGATTATGATGTTACGACATAAATCCGATCTTTTGAAACGATCAAAAATTATTTTAATTCACACGTTACGTACATGCATAGTACCAGGAATAATATCTATGAAAGAAGCCCCGCTTTTCTGTTTAATAGGAAGCAGCAAACTACACCGACAAGAGTACGAATCGGCCATACTAATTTTTCTCACGCATATCCGATCAAAAAAGAAGATCCTCCAATGTGCATCGGTTGCAACTTTAGGAACTCTATCCATCGTACCACGACATCGTGCCCGGCGTATGAAAATGAAAGGAAAATATTTCAAATAAAGGAAGACGCTAAAGAACTTACTAGAACCGTCAAATCGTGTAAAAATCTGCTTAGTTTTTTGAAACATGTAAATCTTCTGCACCTAATTTAAGCTTTGATCCAATATGGTATTACCTGGTCTGATGGTCACTTTCGCCTTGCACTGGGACTGTATCCCAGTCATCCATCTGCTTTACACATGTCTCAAGTGGAATTTGTTTCATTGGTTTCGTATTAAATCAACGTTTTCCTGACGGTCAAATTACGTGGTTGCTAATAACCCATTCGGGTTGATGCAACTTTAAATTTAAATTAAAAAGAAAAAATTATTTTGCAAGCAGCTGTTAACCATTTGACTGTGACACACTCTCGCAGGGAACCATCAATATATACGGCGCGATGTTTGTAGGTCAACCGTTGTGACTGATTAACACTAAACGTTATGCTCGTTAACAAAAACGTAAAATTCGTTCGCATAGATGCACGATAAAGTAAACATAAAATGCCAGTTGCTTAGCAACAACACTGTCTAGCTGGATCAGTTCAGTGACAAGAGTATATGTTATACAAAAAATTTAGAGAGGATATTGTAGCGTCGTAGTTTTAACAAGCCTTAGTTTATACGAATAGGTATAAGAAAATGATTTGATAAGGAGGTATAATGTATATAGTGTAAGGATTTTAAGTGTCATCAGTGTTATTTGAATCAATTTTTATTAGAAAAGAGAATTGCATTCTATTCGTTATTAAATTTCAATTACTTTTCGTTGATTTGTTCATTATCCATTTGAAATATCGAATAAACTAAATTTATTTGTTCCGCACGAATAACAATTAATTAGTTTATTCGATATAACTTGTGTTTAACATTCGTCAACAGTCGCTTCGATGTATCCTGAGTTGCTCGTAGAAACACAAGCGCGGCGTGGAATCCAACGCTCCCGCTGACGCCCAGCCGTCTTACTCGCTCTGTGATTGGTCAGTGTTTTTCGTTAATAACTCGTTAACAAAGCCGAATTTGACATTTTCGCAAAGGAAAAAGTTGTTTATAATCACCCCAGCCCCTTAAAGGGACTTACACCCTTTCTGGGACACCCTGTATACAGCCCAAACAAAGTGGAAGTGATTCCTAAGATCATTTCAAGCAACTTATTTCTTTACGAAAATGTTAAATTCGGCTTTTTTTAGCGAGTTATTAACGAAAAATACTAAGCACACAGCGAGTGAAAGTGTTGGCTCCGTGCCGCGCTCGTGCCTCAACGAACAACTCAGAATGTATCGAAGTAACTGTTGACAAGTGTTGTTCCATACGAATAGCGGTTGTCGAGCACCTGTAAACTGGACGGCGCAGGCTGATATTAGGCTGCTAGGACCACCTAATCCCCTCCAAAGCGTCTCATCTCCATGTTAGTAAAATTTTTACATCCACAAGAAATACAAAATATCGCGATGAAAATTAAATTTGTAGAACAAGAGCACGTAAAAATCATACTCAAACCGTGCCAAGCGCAATCATTTCAGTTCCTTGCAGTAACTGGTGTCGTGGATACGCGACCAATCCCACCACATTTTACAAGGGAACATATCGAAGTAGCACAAGTCGATTTTGATAAAACTTACGTGAGACACGTATTTTTTTTTTATCGACAATCGTCCACGTTAAGAGAGTGATAATAGCCTCCGAAGTTGAGGGGTAAAAATATACTTTTAAGAACGATGATTATTAACGATGGCCTTGCATCACCTTCACCGGCTATCATATCGCAAAAAAAACCATACTATTGTGGGAATAGTAAGTCTGAGGTGTGAATGTTTAATCTGAAGCGATAGAGGTGTGAATAAAGAGTGTTTGGGACAGTGTGATCGAAGTGCGAGAGACGAGTGTTTGGGCCGAGCGATAGATGTGCGAGAGACGAGTGTTTGGGCCGAGCGATAGATGTGCGAGAGACGAGTGTTTGGGCCGAGCGATAGACGTGCGAGAAAAGAGTATTTGGACCGAGTGACAGGGATTATCGTGTGACCGAGGAGTTTCTGGGAATGCCTGAGCAGAGTGAAAGAAATTGAGAAATAGAAGAAGAGAGAATCAGGGAATAAATGGATGGAGAAAATGTGCGCGGAAGTTAGTCAGAGGTTAGTCAGGGTTTAGTCAAGGAAAGTCAGAAAAGGGTCGAGAGTCGAGAGTCGAGAAGAGTGAGTCGAGTAAAGAGAATTAGAGAGCGAGCATTGTAATGTTGAGTATATTTATTAGACAATAAATAGTTATTGTTCATCAGACAGTGTCCATTGTTGAGTCTTTACTGAGACACCCACCAGCAACCTAACATCCCTACACTATTTCGTCTAAAAAAATAGACATGACCTTCACATCTTCTCTATCCCTCCAGCCAGGCAAAAAATGTATGTATCACAATATGCTCCCCTTTGCACCGTGCAAGTTTCATATATGACTTTTTTTCATATTGTGGGAATGGTAAGACTGAGGTGAGAATGTTTAGTCTGGAGTGATAGAGGTGTGAATAAAGAGTGTTTGGGACAGTGTGATCGAAGTGCGAGAGACGAGTGTTTGGGCCGAGCGATAGAGGTGCGAGAGACGAGTGTTTGGGCCGAGCGATAGACGTGCGAGAAAAGAGTATTTGGACCGAGTGACAGGTAATATCGTGTGACCGAAGAGTTTCTGGGAATGCCTGAGCAGAGTGAAAGAGATTGAGAATAGAAGAAGAGAGAATGAAGGAATAAATGAATGGAGAAAATGCGTGGAGGGGTTAGTCGGAGAACAGTCGGAGGACAGTCAGAGAATAGTCGGAGAGGAGTAAAGGAGAGTCGAGAGTCGAGCAAAGAGAAATAGAGAACGAGTATTGGATTATTGAGCATAGTTGTTAGTTAATAAATAGTTATTATTCATAAGACAGTGTCCATTTTAGAGTATTTATAGAGACACCCGTCTGCAACCTAAAATCCCTACAATATTATTACAAATAACGGCAATATTCAAGGTGGACATAGTTATTGCCTCACCCTGTATATTAGTTGAATGAGTTCTTCGTACATCGCTTTCCAAACATCATCATTAATACTAAACCTACCGATGATTAAAGTAAATCTACCCAAAGAAATAAAAATGATAGGTATTCCAAAAAATGCATAAATTAAGGGGAATAAATCTTTACCTATATTTTTCACAGAAAATCACGAAAAATTCGCCAAACTGAATCGTTGTACATTTATAGAATTTTTATGAGAAATTACAAGTCGGTCATTTTGACCGCGTTGCTAGTTTTAGTGTTAAGAACTAGCTCTCCCAATATTAGTTTAGTGAGAGCGCAGCGATATTCGTCGCAACATCGAGCAGTTGCTTCGCACCGCAACTTAGAGTATCGGACAGATTGATAAAACTCTGTATGAACGAGTCGAAACAGAAAGTCGAATATGGTGTCTTTTTGAGTTTAACCCAGGACGAGTATACTCGTCTTTGGCAGGGTGTCATGCATTGCCAAGACGAGTATACTCGTCCTACTTTAAATATGTTACAACACGCAGGCTTTTGAATTAGCAAATTTTTTGTCGCCACAAACATAAATATAGAAATGTAAAAAACTTGAAAAAATACTAGAAATAAAATGTTTTACAAAAATTATACTTTATTTGTTATTTAAAGAGAATGATCTTTTGCAAATTTAAATTAAGCAAAAATCAACTTCATCGTGTATTTGTAACAAAATTTTATAGCAACAAAATCACTTATAATACTTTATCTTCATGATGCTTTATCATATGCTTGCAAATGATTATGTATGATAATATACATATGTGCTCTTACCAAGAAATAACAGAGCTTTGGTAAACAATAACACTCAAAATATAAATGGCAATGGGAATGACTTCGTATAATTTAGGCTCGGCAGGGAATGGGTTAAAAACCCTTCGTATAGAAACATAAAGTTTTCCAAGTAAACTTGCACCGCGAAACAGGAAAATCTCAAAAGCTGTCGCAGTAAACGCGCTAAGCATTCCGATACACGGCAAACGTCGCGCCGTATCATAAAACTTTCACCGAACATTACCCCATCAAAATCAATTACTCAAAGCTACGAGCCGCCATTACGGTTCACCATCTGTTCCAACATCTCAAAAGACACCAGACCCGTCCAATGAAATTCTTCCAGACCAAGGATCACTCCAAATTACGTAAAAACGCTGCCCTCGGCCTGAGAAGCGATTTAATAGATGGCCTGTTCCTTCTCCGCAAAGGACTGCTTTCATGAAAATTCTGATCATACAGCGGCCACTCGGCCGGCGACGTCGCATAATTCCATTAAAGTGGGATCTGATTTGCAGCGAATCGTAGCGAAACGGATGAGAAGAGGGCGTGCACCGGCAGCCAGCGAGAATTATTGCGGGTTTTTTACGGGACATTAGTAGGCGGGTATCCGGGTCGGCGAATAGGCGGCTGCTAATACAATGTACCCGTGCTACGTCGTGAATGAGGCAAAGCCAGCCCGGCGCCGGGTATTCATCTTGAAAAGAGGAAGGATGAGGGCTCAGGAAAGAGGAAAACCCGAACGAGATACGTAACCAAGTTCATCCTACAGAATGGAGAACGTTAACCCAGACGTGAGCCACGTATGCTGCCTACTGCAAAGGTGTCTGTGCATCGTTCCTAGCAAGCTACCGCTGAGGCTTCGAATATAGAGTGTTCAACTTTTAATCTTACAGGCTGTGAAGAAGAACGGTTGGAATTCGGGTCATTGAAACACAAAGGAGTCATTTTATCAATGGCGTTATGGTTGTTGGCTTTATCTTTCTGTAGCTTATTTTCATCGTATAGATAAACGCGGTGTGTCTAATTTGAGCTTGCAGCTTGAGATTTGATAATTTTAGCGGTTGTCTGTTCTTTGTGTTAATTTGATATCTTTTTATGGAAGAATAGGGTAGACCGATGTTTGATGGTGAGAAAAATAATAGTAAAAATTTAGGAATTATAATTATATTTAATTATAAATTTGTAATGAAAGGATAGCTTTCTAGATTTAGCTATTATTTTTTCACTGTTAAACAGAAAATTATCCAATTTCGAATAAAATTTTCCAATTAATATCCATTTAATTACAAATTTCTAATAAAAAGTTAAGTTTCTAAATTTTTACTATTATTTTTTCACTGTTAAACAGAAAATTATCCAATTTCGAATAAAATTTTCCAATTAATATCCATTTAATTACAAATTTCTAATAAAAAGTTAAGTTTCTAAATTTTTACTATTATTTTTTCACTATTAAATAGAAAATTATCCCATTTCGAATCAAATTCGTAATTAATATCCATTTAATTACAAATTTTTAATGAAAACATAGCTTTCTAAATTTAGCTATTATTTTTTCACTATTAAACAGAAAATTATCCTATTTCGAATAAAATATTGTAATTAATATCCATTTAATTATAAATTTGTAATAAAAACATAGCTCTGTAAATTTAGCTATTATTTTTTCACAATCAAACAGAAAATAAAAAAAATTATTCCATTTCAAATAAAATACGTAATAAACAAAATAATTAAACTTCAAGAACAGAGATATTGTTTCTTCCTTCACTGAGCAAAATTTCCTCAACACGGCGTCAAAGTTACCTGTTAAACATTCTAAACATTCATAATTTCCAAACCGCTAAATCTCTAAAGTTAAGACTTAAATGTTTTAATTCTACGCATCGAAAACTATTAATTAACAAAAAAAGTCCATAATTTCGTATCTTTTAAAACTTACTTCAACCAAAAATACAGGAGGCTCTACTACAAACAGAATCTCGAAACGACATAATTAAACTTCGAGAACGGAATAATACAAAAATTCTCTTAAAACCGAAACAAAAATCTCATAAAATTACGTTACTTCCACCGCATGGTACTTCTCTCGAAAGCAGATCACATTAGCAACACTCGTTTGAAGGATCAGATGTAATTTCGTGATGAAATTAAAACGACACACCCTGTATGTGCGTCGTGTGCACGTGCATAACCAATGCCCATCTTTGTGCTTAAACCCACGAGCATGACGATCCATGGTTTCTCTTGCGGGAAGAATGAAGCTCGCTGGTAATTCTGTACAGTTGAAAGCTTGCTATCTGCAATGGGACGAGTCAGTTCGACGCGTGTGTTGCTACGCATCGGTGTGTGCTAACTGACACAGTTTATCCCGCTTGAAACAACCGGGGGATCTCCGACTCAAATGACTGGATCAGTGGACGCGGAATCCAATGTAACGTAGAGGCAGAGGATATTCGGTGAACGTGTGATACGTTTCGAGTAAAAATTTCTCTTTTTTTATTCGTAATCATTCATCGGTGAAGAAAGTCGTTAACCTTTTAACTACAATAAACTTCGATTAATTTTCATCATACGGAAATATGAAAAGAAGGTCTTAGTCGCCAAATTTTTTTGTCCGGTAAAATTAAAAATATCTTCGTGTAAGGATTTTAAGTGTGATCAGGTATGCTTGAGCGAGTGATTATTGAATGCGTGCGGTCGGGGTCGTCTTGTGACCAGGAAAATTGAGTGTATATTACAGTGCATCGATATAGGAGGACCGCGCGCTATTAGAAGCAAGCGAAGACCGACTTCTGTTGGAAAGTCGGGCCACGAGGTGGAGTCGCTTAGGAACCGTCGAACGTGCACGACCTATTAGCCCCTAAGATTATTCTGCCTTTTAGTATTTCTTTCTTTCCAAATATATATGTAGGTTCGGCGGCCGCGTTTGTTGTCTGGCAACAGGTCCAGGCGGCCGCGTTTGTTGTCTGGCGACGGGTCCAGGCGGCCCGAACGACGTCATAGCGTCAAAAAGACGATACATTGTAGTCGTGCTGACGACTTTCGAGAAGCACGAATAATCGTTAGTTCTCGTCGAGACGTGGAGAAGTGCGTTTCGAAGGCGTCTTTATAATATCTCTGTTTTGTCTCTTATTTCTTCATTATTAAATATATTCACTTTTCAAAATACCAGGGGGTGTTTTGTCATTTGATGGTCCGCATGATCCTACATATATATCTCTTGTTTTGTTTAATTTAGTCTATACCAATTTATTTAGTAATCCTGACAACCTTAGTCCACTACAATATATACGCTAATGATGCAAATGGGTTAAGACGCAGGAATTAATTCGCGATGTACACCGAGAACGGTGAAACTTTCCGGTAGGCGTGCATTTCTGAGAAAGTATTGTAAAGGGAGGGGTGAATTACTTGCTTCTCTTGATAGTAGAGTATAATGATAATATATTTAACGCCTGATTACAATTCACACTTACAATATTCTTACCGGCCTTACTGTCACCGATCCCTTACCATTTCAACATAACAACTACCTCGCGCCTGAACATTCACACCCTTATAATCCCCGTTCCCAATCGTTCTCTCTTTTTCTCCACACGCATCCCTTTTCACTCGCACCTACAATAGAGTATAATGATAATATATTTAAAACCTGATTACAATTCACACTTACAATATTCTTACCGGCCTTACTGTCACCGATCCCTTACCATTCCAACATAACAACTACCTCGCGCCCGAACATTCACACCCTTATAATCCCCGTTCCCAATCGTTCTCTCTTTTTCTCCACACGCATCCCTTTTCACTCGCACCTACAGTAGAGTATAATGATAATATATTTAACACCTGATTACAATTCACACTTACAATATTCTTACCGGCCTTACTGTCACCGATCCCTTACCATTCCAACATAACAACTACCTCGCGCCCGAACATTCACACCCTTATAATCCCCGTTCCCAATCGTTCTCTCTTTTTCTCCACACGCATCCCTTTTCACTCGCACCTACAGTAGAGTATAATGATAATATATTTAACACCTGATTACAATTCACACTTACAATATTCTTACCGGCCTTACTGTCACCGATCCCTTACCATTCCAACATAACAACTACCTCGCGCCCGAACATTCACACCCTTATAATCCCCGTTCCCAATCGTTCTCTCTTTTTCTCCACACGCATCCCTTTTCACTCGCACCTACAGTAGAGTATAATGATAATATATTTAACACCTGATTACAATTCACACTTACAATATTCTTACCGGCCTTACTGTCACCGATCCCTTACCATTCCAACATAACAACTACCTCGCGCCCGAACATTCACACCCTTATAATCCCCGTTCCCAATCGTTCTCTCTTTTTCTCCACACGCATCCCTTTTCACTCGCACCTACAGTAGAGTATAATGATAATATATTTAACACCTGATTACAATTCACACTTACAATATTCTTACCGGCCTTACTGTCACCGATCCCTTACCATTCCAACATAACAACTACCTCGCGCCCGAACATTCACACCCTTATAATCCCCGTTCCCAATCGTTCTCTCTTTTTCTCCACACGCATCCCTTTTCACTCGCACCTACAGTAGAGTATAATGATAATATATTTAACACCTGATTACAATTCACACTTACAATATTCTTACCGGCCTTACTGTCACCGATCCCTTACCATTCCAACATAACAACTACCTCGCGCCCGAACATTCACACCCTTATAATCCCCGTTCCCAATCGTTCTCTCTTTTTCTCCACACGCATCCCTTTTCACTCGCACCTACAGTAGAGTATAATGATAATATATTTAACACCTGATTACAATTCACACTTACAATATTCTTACCGGCCTTACTGTCACCGATCCCTTACCATTCCAACATAACAACTACCTCGCGCCCGAACATTCACACCCTTATAATCCCCGTTCCCAATCGTTCTCTCTTTTTCTCCACACGCATCCCTTTTCACTCGCACCTACAGTAGAGTATAATGATAATATATTTAACACCTGATTACAATTCACACTTACAATATTCTTACCGGCCTTACTGTCACCGATCCCTTACCATTCCAACATAACAACTACCTCGCGCCCGAACATTCACACCCTTATAATCCCCGTTCCCAATCGTTCTCTCTTTTTCTCCACACGCATCCCTTTTCACTCGCACCTACAGTAGAGTATAATGATAATATATTTAACACCTGATTACAATTCACACTTACAATATTCTTACCGGCCTTACTGTCACCGATCCCTTACCATTCCAACATAACAACTACCTCGCGCCCGAACATTCACACCCTTATAATCCCCGTTCCCAATCGTTCTCTCTTTTTCTCCACACGCATCCCTTTTCACTCGCACCTACAGTAGAGTATAATGATAATATATTTAACACCTGATTACAATTCACACTTACAATATTCTTACCGGCCTTACTGTCACCGATCCCTTACCATTCCAACATAACAACTACCTCGCGCCCGAACATTCACACCCTTATAATCCCCGTTCCCAATCGTTCTCTCTTTTTCTCCACACGCATCCCTTTTCACTCGCACCTACAGTAGAGTATAATGATAATATATTTAACACCTGATTACAATTCACACTTACAATATTCTTACCGGCCTTACTGTCACCGATCCCTTACCATTCCAACATAACAACTACCTCGCGCCCGAACATTCACACCCTTATAATCCCCGTTCCCAATCGTTCTCTCTTTTTCTCCACACGCATCCCTTTTCACTCGCACCTACAGTAGAGTATAATGATAATATATTTAACACCTGATTACAATTCACACTTACAATATTCTTACCGGCCTTACTGTCACCGATCCCTTACCATTCCAACATAACAACTACCTCGCGCCCGAACATTCACACCCTTATAATCCCCGTTCCCAATCGTTCTCTCTTTTTCTCCACACGCATCCCTTTTCACTCGCACCTACAGTAGAGTATAATGATAATATATTTAACACCTGATTACAATTCACACTTACAATATTCTTACCGGCCTTACTGTCACCGATCCCTTACCATTCCAACATAACAACTACCTCGCGCCCGAACATTCACACCCTTATAATCCCCGTTCCCAATCGTTCTCTCTTTTTCTCCACACGCATCCCTTTTCACTCGCACCTACAGTAGAGTATAATGATAATATATTTAACACCTGATTACAATTCACACTTACAATATTCTTACCGGCCTTACTGTCACCGATCCCTTACCATTCCAACATAACAACTACCTCGCGCCCGAACATTCACACCCTTATAATCCCCGTTCCCAATCGTTCTCTCTTTTTCTCCACACGCATCCCTTTTCACTCGCACCTACAGTAGAGTATAATGATAATATATTTAACACCTGATTACAATTCACACTTACAATATTCTTACCGGCCTTACTGTCACCGATCCCTTACCATTCCAACATAACAACTACCTCGCGCCCGAACATTCACACCCTTATAATCCCCGTTCCCAATCGTTCTCTCTTTTTCTCCACACGCATCCCTTTTCACTCGCACCTACAGTAGAGTATAATGATAATATATTTAACACCTGATTACAATTCACACTTACAATATTCTTACCGGCCTTACTGTCACCGATCCCTTACCATTCCAACATAACAACTACCTCGCGCCCGAACATTCACACCCTTATAATCCCCGTTCCCAATCGTTCTCTCTTTTTCTCCACACGCATCCCTTTTCACTCGCACCTACAGTAGAGTATAATGATAATATATTTAACACCTGATTACAATTCACACTTACAATATTCTTACCGGCCTTACTGTCACCGATCCCTTACCATTCCAACATAACAACTACCTCGCGCCCGAACATTCACACCCTTATAATCCCCGTTCCCAATCGTTCTCTCTTTTTCTCCACACGCATCCCTTTTCACTCGCACCTACAGTAGAGTATAATGATAATATATTTAACACCTGATTACAATTCACACTTTCAATATTCTTACCGGCCTTACTGTCACCGATCCCTTACCATTCCAACATAACAACTACCTCGCGCCCGAACATTCACACCCTTATAATCCCCGTTCCCAATCGTTCTCTCTTTTTCCCCACACGCATCCCTTTTCACTCGCACCTACAATAGAGTATAATGATAATATATTTAACACCTGATTACAATTCACACTTTCAATATTCTTACCGGCCTTACTGTCACCGATCCCTTACCATTCCAACATAACAACTACCTCGCGCCCGAACATTCACACCCTTATAATCCCCGTTCCCAATCGTTCTCTCTTTTTCCCCACACGCATCCCTTTTCACTCGCACCTACAACCTGCTCATCCATCCCTTCCAATCACGCAGTCACGTATACTTCATTCTCACGGCCCAACTTCCCAGTCCCAAACATACCCTAGACATTACGCAGACACTCTTCGCAAACACTCTATCGACCACCCAAGACACTCGGTCACACTTTTCCAAACATACCCGGCTCGGTCTCACTCGCAACCATAAATCCATTCGCACTATCACTCAATAGGTTCAACCACCGGCGCCATCCTGTCGCAAGACGACCCCGACCGCAGGTATTCAACAACCACTCGCTGAAGCATACCTGATCACACTTAAAATCCTTACAGTATATTCAAATAATCAAAACACTGAATTCCATTGCATCAAAACAATATTATTTATGTAGGTTCAGTGCGCGTATAAGAATGATTCGATGGAAGAGAGAGTGAATCATGGTGCCGCGCGTAATGGATAAACCCTCGTGCGCGGCTGTGTCGTTTCCGAGCGGGAATAAAGGACTCACGCGGGTCCAGGCAGCCCGAACGACGCCATAGCGTTGCGATAACAAACATTGTGGACGACCTGATGGGTTTCAGAAACGTTCGGCATCGGGTAGTTCTCGTCGAGACGTAGAGAAGCGTACTTCGAGGCGTCTTTCTAATATCTCTGTATATTGCTTGTCTTGTCTTTTGCTTCTTTATTGTTAAATATAATCATTCTTTAAAATACCAGGGGGTTTTTGTCATTTCATGGACCGTGTGATCCTACATTTATTTCTTTGAATTCTGTGTTTGAATTGCTAATGAACGTTATACAAATTTAATATTAATATTTAGGGGCGGATTTAGGTCGGTTGAGACCTCTCTAAACATTAAATCCAAAAAAAGAACTTAAATATTGAATTATGAATTTTATTTAATCAAATATAATATATAGGAATTATAATATTCCAAATTCAATTGCAGAAGAATTTATAAATGATTGAATGTTATGAAACTAAACTATGTTTCCCTAACTTTCGACTATACAAAAAAAAAAGAAAAAATGTGAAAAATTTCTCAATGCAAGTGATAACATTAAGCTTTTTTTTACAATATATCTAATAATCCAGTAAAGTATGGTAGAATTCAAAATATGGATAACGTTTCATGCATTAGTAACGTGTCTCACTTGTGTTATGTTTTCTACACGCTACATATTTGCACTTTACGTTTTTCCGAATTGCTGCATTTTTTACGCGTGGAAACGAAAAATGCCTTTGTGACAAACGAAAAGGCTCGTTATTTACACTTCTACCATTTTATTTACATTCACGTATTCTACCTGAGCTGTAAAATGAGCTGTTTCTGTAAAACTTGTTTTATTAAATATAAATGAAATTTACTAAAAGATAAGTTTTCTCCAGTTACATAGTTATATAAAATAACTGTACCAATATTTTTAAGCGCCTTTAGGCGCCAGAAATGGTAAAAGTAAAATTAAAATTCGAATGTTAAATAGATGAATGGTTCAATTAATTGTTAATCTTGCAGGAGGAATGAAATAATGCTTTCTGTCAAAAAATTCCACCTTATAGATTTTCCAACTTTTATGAAACGAGGTATACATGACAACATAACGATGTCATCGAGTATCGGAAAAATCTTATTCATAGCTTTATGCGCCATATTTTTATACCAGCCATTTTGCTGAAGAAGTACTCATCGAAGTAGAAACGTATTTGCTTGAAAATAGCTTTTATCAATTTTAATTTCGATCAAACCTATGAAACCTTTTTCCTATAGATTGTCACTCGTTGAAAGATGTTGTAACGCATTCTAATACGAATACATGAAATCGAACGCATTGTAATTCGATATGAAAAAATATCTATAATAAAGGTGAGAATTTTTTGTATATATCTCTTACAAAAAGTCGTAGATCCCCAAAAATACATCGTTGTAAATCTACAAAATTTCTATAAGAAATTATGAACCAGTCATTTTGACGAGTTCGGTAGTTTTAGCGTTAACTCGATAAAACAGAAAGTGGAGAAATGTGATGAAATTGAAATAATGTTTTTCAAAATTGAAATAAACATTGCACAATGCATAGTTATAAATGTAGCTTTTGTATAAAGACACGTAGAATGAATAAGATAGAGTAGTCTTGGTGACAAAGGGAGTTGATTTGGCCTGTAAACGGCTCAATTATCAACAACAACTAAAATAATAAGTTTTGTTTCGTCTCAAATGTTNACCATGAAACAGTTTTAAATCATTTCACGTAAAAATAATGGATTTCTTTTTTCCCAACCTAATATTAACACTAGATTTACGGAACTCGTCACTTTGACGCAGTTCAGATTTCCAGCTTAGGTTTAACAAGCACGCGTGTGTAAAATGTAAACTCAAAATAAAATTTATATACTAAAAATGTGCTAAATCTCTGCTAATAAAAATCTATCGATTCAAAGTAAAGTGAATTAATGATACTACAAAAAAATAGTATCTCAATGCACCTATTAAAACGATTCGATCGATGCTCGTAAACCTAGTGTTAAAGAGTTCTTCTCTGTGGCTGAGAATTATCACGGCGGTGCGCGAGAAATTGGAGCGACATCAAAACGCCGGGAAACCAGAAGTGAAAACTATTACACGGCTGCAACCGAAGTACTTCTCCGAGACTTTGGCGAGCAACTCGCGAAAAGACTGCGAGTTAATCAAAGCGTTAAGCTTTGAGCGAACTTTCCATGGTGTGACGCGAGTTCGTTTCCAAGAAACTTTCGGCAAAGTTGTAGAGAACGCAGAGTTTTCGACTCTTTTTCGAAACGAAAAGGAGAGAGAGAGTGTGTGTGTGTCGCTTAGTGACACGTAAAGGTCGTTTGCATGAGGTCGTGTGGAAAAGTTTCTATCGAACAGGGGTGATGCATAATGCGGCATGCGATGGACGAAAATTGAATTAATCAACCTTCAATTTTGATCTCGTTATTCTGTATAATTATTTATTAATAAGTAAAGAAGTTGAATGTAAAATATGTTGCCGCCAAAAAGCGTTCATGTAACCGGTGGTACCGGAAAAAATAAATCGAAGGTATGGAATGAAATTATTTTATTTAATTATTTTATTCGATTTTATTTATATCTTAACACGTTGCGTACGGATCACGAGATATCTCGTTTTTATCAAATCGAACGTTGCGGCCGGGTCACGAGATATCTTGTTTTCCTGTTTTTTTTTTTTTTTAATCAATCGGTAACTTAACCCTTTGACTACTGTTGCCGCCTGTTGGCGTCCGAAACATATTGGCTTTCCGGTACTGTAGGCGTCAATTGGCGTCCGAATCATATTGGCGTCCAAACCAAATTTCGCTTGTTCCGCCCGTTTTTAAATTTTTCAGTATTTTGAATATTTTAACCCTTTGCGGTCGTATGTCTGCTCTCAGCCACCAAAGCCTTTTTACCGTTCCGGTCGTATGTCTGCTCTCAGCCACCACAGCAAGGAACTATACGAATCCTATACTGTATGCATTCATGTATCAGTTTACGCTATTTCTAAATCGACTGGTACAATTAACACAAACAGAAAATATGTACCAGCTGCGATTAAAAAACCAGCTGTAACAAAAAATAATACTGTCGCTGCCTACCGATCAGGCGATATTTTATTATTAGCGTGGAAAGATAAAAGAATAGTCACCATACTAAGCAGTTACGATACATCGGGCACGACAATTATAGAAAGAAGGATGAAACAAGCTGGGAGCGTCAACATTATCAAACCAAACGTTATTATAAATTATAATATGAATATGGGAGGTGTCGATAAGGCTGACCAATTAGCAAGTTCATATTGTTTTATGCAAAAATCGTGCAAATGGTGGCGAAAACTTTTTTTCTGGGGATTAGAGGTTTGTGCAATAAATAGTTACATTTTATATAAGGTGTCAGCTAGAAGAGAGAACAGGAAACCTATGCCACATTTTATGTTCGTCTAAAAATTGGTGGCACAACTGGTAGGTGATTTTCGTGATGGAGCAGAATCAAAACCAGGAAGACCATCGACCTCCGATTAGGAAGAAAGACTTAATGGAAAACTGCATATATTGCGGCATTGTGAAAATGTAAAAAGTAAAGATTGTTGTGTATGTTCAAACAGAAAGATCAAGGGTGGAAGGCACCAAACCAATTATTTTTGCGATACATGCACTCGAAAACCAGGCCTGCATGTTGAAGAGTGTTTTGAAAAATACCACACAATGGAGAATTATAAAACATAATTTTTATACAAAAACATATCACTAGATGACTGTATTGAATAAAGATATATCTAAAGTTCACAAAAGAATTACTAAATCTTGTTTATCCATCGTAAACTTGCGTGTTATGCATCCCTGCTCTTTCGACGGAAATTAATTCCGACCAGTACGATACGACCGCAAAGGGTTAACATACTTTCTCAGAAATGCATGTGTTCGCGCCAGCGCTATTAGTTTTTAGTTAAATGTGGGCCTAGCCACTTTAGTTTTTCCATTCACAAGCGGTCATAAATCTGGGAGGCCATCGGGCACCTTAGCTCTTCGCATTTTCACTTTGCTTGTTTAGTTTCATCAGCTGCATGCCAGATTTGCCCACACTTGTTTAGTTTAGCATGTTTCAACGGTTTCGGAGCGTCTCCCAAATTTATTACCTGCTGCGGTATTGTTAAGGGGACACGGATTTCCCGCGCGCGTCACTCAAGGGTCTATCGGTACTTGAGAGTGACCGTCGACTTGGAGGCGTATTTTCGTTAGTTTTGTTCTTTGTAGACCAATCGAATCGTATTCACCATCTCCAACATCTCACTCGGAAAATTGTAATTGATTCTTATAATACGCAAACCGTGCGAATCCGAATTATTATTTTCGTATAATGATAGTTTTCGAGATAGCATTTTTCTGCTGAAACTTCAAGGGGTCGTTTCACACCTTAAACTTGCGATTGGGCAGCTATAAGAAAATACGAGTCCCTTATTTTCACCTGCTTAATGTATCCACCAAGTTTCATAAAAATCGAAGACGGACAGTTCCATATGTTTCCTTGTAAGTGGCATCTTATGGAGAGCGACTATAGTCGCCCGTAGTAGCGAAAGGGTTAAAAGGTACAAACTAATGTATCTATATATTAAAAAATTAGTTTTATCCGGTTATCACTGTTCTATTAAATTTGATTACTGTATTACCGTGAGGACACCATGATCCATCTATAGCAATTACTAGTTTAAACATTTTTAAATCTAACTGAAAAACTGTAACCAATCGTAATTTTTTCTCCGATAAGCAGACAAAATTCGGGCTATAGAGGGTTAACCCCTTGGCTTACGATTTCTTCAATCTTCATGCATATTAGGAATAGTTATTCACGTCTTTGACACTCTGTCATTCATCTATACCAATTGTTACTTTCAGAATTTTCGAATCGAAGCGAAAAACTGTGATCAATCGTAATTTTTCCTCCGATATGTAGACAAAATTCGGGCTATAGAGGGTTAACCCCTCGGCTTACGATTTCTTCAATCTTCATGCATATTAGGAATAGTTATTCACGTCTTTGACACTCTGTCATTCATCTATACCAATTGTTACTTTCAGAATTTTCGAATCAAAGCGAAAAACTGTGATCAATCGTAATTTTTCCTCCGATATGTAGACAAAATTCGGGCTATAGAGGGTTAACCCCTTGGCTTACGATTTCTTCAATCTTCATGCATATTAGGAATAGTTATTCACGTCTTTGACACTCTGTCAAACGCAAAGTATCGAAATATTACACGTATTTTGTATTCGCTAACTTTCAATATTGTGAATTTAAATTATAGTTAACCCTCTATGGGACCGTGTGGCTTAAAAGCTACAAACTGATGTATCTACATTTTAAAAAATTAGTTTTATCCGGTTATCACTGTTCTATTAAATTTGATTACTCTATTACCGTAAGGACACCATGATCCATCTATAGCACTTATTAGTTAAAAATTTGTTTAATCTAACTGAAAAACTATAAGCAATCGTAATTTTTTCTCCGATAAGCAGACTAAATTCGGGCTATAGAGGGTTAATTTACTTTTACTTTAAAACAGGAGAAATGTTTCAATTGATGAAAATATAGAATTTAATTAAAAACATAATCTCTGAAGAAAATTATGCGTGTCGCCATAGCGGCGCCAGCCGAGTGCAAAAGGTTAATATTTTTAGTGCCTGTTCCGTATTTTAATCCACGCGTAAGTTTAATTCCTTAAACCTTGACCTGAAACGACGAGTGCAATTCGTTATGGTAATTTGAGGGCGAAATGAATAATGACGAGTTCCATTCATGACAATCGAACTGGTTTATATAATATTATAGATTTTTGTCACTCAATGTCACAATGAATAACTTTGTATTACAGTTGAATTGCATAAATTTGTTTATTTTTGAAATAAGAAAACTTGTGTTATTTTTAACTCTTTGACTGCTATGGACGCACATAAGCGTCCAGTGGAAACTATCGGTATGGACTACGGACGAACTACGGAGGTCAGCGCAGTCTCTGAGTTGATTCCACGTATATTTCTGCCTTTGTAGTTCAAAAACTTTCTGCATTCCTAGAGAAGGTGGTAGGTCGTTACACGTTCGTTGCAGGTGTTGCAACAGGGTGGCTCTCGCCTTCTTCGAAACGTGTTTGTAGATGTTGGGTACTTGAAGTTTCTCAAGTTTTCCGTGATCTTACAGTTTGAAATAATATCCTCGGTACTTAATCTTTATCGGAAGGGTTCGTAATATGCCGGAGTTGATTAATTTAGAGTACAGTTGTTTTTTAATCAAAGAAAAAAAAAGCAAAAAAAATAGTCGATAGTCATAATTTAGAATACAGTTGTTTTTTAACTAAAAAAAAAGAAAAAGAAAATGGTCGACAGTCATAATTTACAATACAGTTGTTTTTTAAGCAAAGAGAGAAAAAAGTGGTCGACAGTCATAACTTAAAATACAGTTATTTTTTAACCGAAGAGAAAAAAAAATAGTCGACAGTCATAATTTAGAATACAGTTGTTTTTTAACCAAAGAGAAAACAATAGAAAAAATATGTGGTTGACAGTCATAATTTTAATACAGTTGTTTTTTAACCAAAAAAAAAAGAAAAAAAAAAAGAAAATGGTTGACAGTCGTAATTTAGAATAAAGTTGTTTTTTAACCAAAAAAAAATAAAAAAATAAAATAAAAGAAAAAATGGTTAGCAGTGATAATACGAGTCGACCAAATATGCCGGAGTTGATTAATTTAGAATACAGTTATGAATAACCTTAGGGTGTCCACTAATTAATCTGACAATTATTATTCCTTCTTCTCTACTGAATTTAGTTGCAGCGTGCTTCGTTCGGAAATCGTCGGTAAACATCAACGGAAGATAGTCTTCGTTGTTGTCTAGAATTGTCTAGATATCGTTACAGTACGACTCCCATTACTCCATTAGCCGCTGGCATGTTTTGTGACGTTTTTATTGGATTCGATAAAAGCATGATCGACCGTTCGATGGAAAATTCCAATAAATCTGTATATTTAGTTCGGCCTGAATTTTCCATATCGTGCAAAAGAGCGATACCTTCTTGATTATCGCGCAGCAGTTAGGATGAGGAATTCCTGGAAGTCCGAGAGCAATTAGCTCGAACCCTTGTCGGTCGTTGCACGTGAAATATCGTGCTTCCCTTTTGCACCGTTTCCTGTAATTTCGACTCTTTTTAGCTCGCTGCTTCGATTGTTTCGCCAACTTACTTAAGAGTTCGAGTTCCTTTATTTCGCGCAGCCATATTAAAAATATCGAAAGCGTGTATAATTACGTCTGAAATAACGCGATTCTGCTTTTAACCATGTTCGGTGTTCGTTTAGACACACACTGCCGTCCAGAAGTCAACGGACACCGAACAGATTTAGAACAGAGAAAAATTTATGTTACGGTTATAAAATTTTTTGATCGCTATCTAATTGTTTATATGGTACAGAACTTTACTTTATAGTGTTTTTTTAAGATTCTTTCGAGAGCGTACTTTAATAAGATTCTTGTTAACCCTTTCGTAACGGCAGACCGCTCCGGCGGAGTTCAGAATATATTTGCTGAGAAGGTTGTGCGAAGGAGTATTTAAATAATTATATTTAAAATACGGCGAAAGAAAATATACAGGGCGGTCCACGCGACTTGTGCACCTCTATAACTTGCAAAGTATGCGTTGCACGAAAAAGTTTCGCATACAAAAGTTGCATGGTTTGAAGGGGTACATTGTGCAATGTATTTATTTTTTTTATAAATGGAAGCGTTTCGGAGATTTGAAGGTCGACTAGATTTTTTATACCAAAAAATTAAATAATCATATTTAAAATACGGCGGAAGAAAATATACAGGGTGGTCCACGCGACTTGTGTACCTCTACAATTTGTAAAGTATGCGTTGCACGAAAAAGTTTTGCATACAGAAGTTGCATGGTTTGAAGGGGTACATTGTGTAGTGTATTTATTTTTTTTATAGGTGGAAGCGTTTCGGAGATTTGAAGATCGACTACATTTTTTATACCAAAAAATTAAANATTAAATAATCATATTTAAAATACGACGGAAGAAAATATACAGGGTGGTCCACACGACTTGTGTACCTCTACAATTTGCAAAGTATGCGTTGTTCCAAAAAGGTTTTGCATATAGAAGTTGCATGGTTTGAAGGGGTACATTGTGTAATGTATTTATTTTTTTTATAGGTGGAAGCGTTTCGGAGATTTGAAGATCGACTACATTTTTTATACCAAAAAATTAAATAATCATATTTAAAATATGACGGAAGAAAATATACAGGACGGTCCACGCGACTTGTGCACCTCTATAACTTGCAAAGTATGCGTTGCACGAAAAAGTTTTGCATATAGAAGTTGCATGGTTTGAAGGGGTACATTATGTAGTGTATTTTTTTTTTTTATAGGTGGATGCGTTTCGGATATTTGAAGGTCGACTACATTTTTTATACCAAAATATGGAAGAATGTCGAATTGTGAGTAAAAAAGTATTGGCCTTCGTTAGCCCTAAACCTAATAACCAACGAGTAATTTCACTTTATTCGTCGCGTAAACATCTCGCTGTCCCGCGGAAATCTGTGATAAGTTGAATCTCTAACTTGATATTTCGCGAAGAAAATTTTCAGAAAACAAAGTGAAATTACTCGTTGGTTATTAGGTTTAAGGCTAATGAAGGTCAATACTTTTTTACTCCGTGACTAAGGAAGTTAATCGATTTGACCTGTGAACGGCTCAATTGTCAATAATGACTAAAATAATAATCGGCGCTCGTAACGAAAGGATTAAAAACTTTTAAGCGTCCAATGACTTATTGATAGGAGTGTATCTCGGTGTTTTTGCAATTCAAACTTCGGAGAACATTAGAAAGAAAATATTGGAGAACATTAGAAGAAAATATTGAGCGATTTAGAATATTAACGATGTTAGTAATGCAACGGTAGGAATAAGCATGGTAAAAGCTAGAATAATAGCAGTGATAGTAGTAACAATAGCAGTGATCATAGTCACGTTGAGGTAATCGAGGGGAAAGCGCCAAGCAACCATAACTTTGCGTTTATCTAGTAGATGTTTGCATAATCGTATCTACCAGTTCCTGTATTCTGTCAGCTAGTAAATATCACTTGGTACTTTTTTTAACGTATATCGAGGAAAGTTGCGAATAATAACTAGTTAACTCAATTTCACCAACAAATTAATTATTAACACAGCTTAAACTTTTAGTTTTAAATAACAGAATCTTTACTTTTAAAATAAGTTATCTTTCTTTAATCCGTTAATTCCAGATGTGGTTTATAAACGACAAACTAAAATTATAGTTTGAGACAGGTGTGGTGTATAAACAACACGTTAATTTTTGCTAATATCAAATAGCAGCTCTAGCTTATACAGAGTGTCTCAAAATGTCTGTAAGTCCCTTCAAGGAGTGATCCCTGAGACGATTCCAAACCACTTTCTCCTTTGCGAAAATATCAAATTCGGCTTTGTTAACGAGTTATTAACGAAAAACACTGACCAATCGCAAAGCGAATAAGACAACTAGCCACCTGCAAGAGTGTTGATTCCGCGCCGTGCTCGTGCCTCGATGAACAAGTCAGGACGTATCGAAGCAACTGTGAACGAGTGTTGAAACTCAGTTTATTTGTTTCACGCGAATAATTATTTATTTATCTATTTGATATATCTTTTATTCAATACTCGTCAACAGTTGCTTCGGTACATTCTGACTTGCTTGTCAAAGCATGAGCGCGGCACAGAGTCAACACTTCCGCTGGCGGCCAGCCACTTTACTCGTTCTGTGATTGGTCAGTGTTTTCCAATAATAGCTCGATAACAAAGTCGATCTTTACATTTTGGCAAAGAAAAAAGTTGCTTGAAATTATCTTACAAATTATTCCTTGCTCGTCAAAGCACAAGCGCGGCGCAAAGTCAACGCTACTGCTGGCGGTCAGATTGTTAAGTGTTTTTCATTAAGAACTTGATAATAAAGCCGATCTTGACTTTTTCTCGAAGGAAAAAATTGCTTGAAATCATCTCAGGAATAATCACTTAAAGAGACTTACAGACCTTTTATCACACCCTGTATACGACTAAAATAAAAATAAAATAACTAGAATAAAAAAAAAAGTTTTAAAATAGAATGTGATTTATGAATAACACCTGCAGTTAAAGGGTTAATTGCATAATTTTCTTAATTTTTGATTCAATAATCTCTTTCCTCCTTCTCTGCGAGAAATTATATAAGTCGTTCGTGTAAACACAATATGCGACGGATCTCTGCTAACTTCAATTGATACGAATTCAATTAACTTGAATCAGATCATAGAATTGAATGGAGTACATGGGTACATCGATCGTCGACCGGGACGAAACCAGGGAAACCGAGTGTTCTAAACTTTCTACCAATAATATTGTCCAACTGCGAAATTTCTATCCATTGTAACTCTATCACGAATACAATTGAACGATCTTGTTTTTCTATGCAACGATCAACATAGTAGATCGGTACTTAGCAGAGTATACAGTTTCGTCCCAAATTAAACACAACTCGTAGGAATCTAAACAACGAGGTCTTCGATTCGATAGTTGCGATGAAAAAAAAAATGAAAAAGTCTTTTTCAACGAATAAAAACCAGGAGATGTTGAAAAAATAATAGAATTTAGAAAGCTAAGTTTTTATTACAAATTCGTAATTAATATCTATTTTATTTGAACATTAATAATAACAAATTTTTCTAACATTCAAAAATTTTCGTTAGACCGAATTCTTATTTCGAGGCGAATCGGATCGACCTACCCTATGTCCCAAGATGAAAATATAATAATAAATATTCATTGCTGTTTAATCCCGATCCTACCTTATTATTTTAATCGTTTGCCTACGAGCTTCAATATAAATAGATCACATACTAACTACAGTGGAACCTCGATAACTCGAACCTCAAGGGAAGGGAATAAATCTTTGAGTTATAGAGGTTTCGGCTTATCGAATTTTCAAGTAGGAGAGGTTCGACAAACAAAAAGTCAACTTACAAAGACTTTTTACTCCGTTGAACGGAGAGTGGAACAGAGCGTAGAATAGTGTAGGGATTTTAGGTTGCAGACGGGTGTCTCTATAAATACTCAACAATGGACACTGTCTTAGGAACAATAACTATTTATTAACTAATTACTATGCTCGTTCTTACAATGTTCGCTCTCTAACTCTTCTCTAGACTCTCCTTTACTCAACTCTCACTACTCTCCGACTCTTCTCCGACTCTTCTCCGACTCACCCCTCTACGCATTTTCTCCATTCATTTATTCCCTCATTCTCTCTTCTTCTATTCTCAATCTCTTTCACTCTGCTCAGACATTCCCAGAAACTCTTCGGTCAAACGATATTCCCTGTCACTCGATCCAAATACTCTTTTCTCGCACGTCTATCGCTCGGCCCAAGCACTCGTCTCTCGCACATCTATCGCTCGGCCCAAACACTCGTCTCTCGCACCTCTATCGCTCGGCCCAAGCACTCGTCTCTCGCACTTCGATCACACTGTCCCAAAAACTTTATTCACACCTCTATCACTTCAGATTAAACATTCACACCTTAGACTTACCATTCCCACAATAGTATGGTTTTTTATCGCGATATGATAGCCGGTGAAGGTGATGCAGGGTCATCGTTAATAATCATCGTCATGCAAGCATATGATAAAGCATCATGAAGATAAAGTATTATAAGTGATTTTGTTGCTATAAAATTTTGTTACAAATACACGATGAAGTTGATTTTTGCTTAATTTAAATTTGTAAAAGATCATTCTCTTTAAATAAGAAATAAAGTATAATTTTTGTAAAAAATTTTATTTCTAGTATTTTTTCAAGTTTTTTACATTTCTATATTTATGTTTGTAGCCACAACAAATTTGCTAATTCAAAAGCCTGCGTGTTGTAACATATTTAAAGTAGGACGAGTATACTCGTCTTGGCAATGCATGACACCCTGCCAAAAACGAGTATACTCGTCCTGGGTTAAACTCAAAAAGACACCATATTCGACTTTCTGTTTCGACTCGTTCATACAGAGTTTTATCAATCTGTCCGATACTCTAAGTCGCGGTGCGAAGCAACTGCTCGATGTTGCGACGAATATCGCTGCGCTCCCACTCCCACTCCCAAAGCGAAAGGGTTAAGGACTTTTGGTTTATGGAGGGCAACAAAGGCGTAACGGACGGGGACCAGACCCAACGGACGGACGATGGGTCGATGCGTGGGCAGAGTTGGAGACAGCGTGGACAGAGTTGAACAGAGAATTGAAGAGAGTTGAACGGAGTTGAACGGAGAGTGGAACAGAGCGTAGAATAATGTTGAAGAGAGTTGAACGTAGTGTGGAACAGAGTTGAGCAGAATGTTGAGAGAGCGTCGAACGAGTGTATTCTGTAGTTAAAGAATTGGTGTGAGACGGATTGTATATTATCGCGCGTCATAGTCGCTCACCTAAACTTTATTCCTAATAATTAAACGTTTATAAACTATATATTTAAATAAAAACTCTATACATAGTTTTGGTTAGAATTAGAATTAGAATTAGAGAGTTACAGAGTTTAAGTCAACCACTGTAAAAAGCATTTCAAATATACACTACTATTCCTACATTTTTACAGGAACGTATCAAATTTAGAGTAAGAAAGCGGAAACGGGTACCCAGGTGTTGACACAAGGGTTAAAATGGTCGAATATAAGCATCGAGTCCGTTCAGATTTGCGAGAGTACATTGGACACGATCCTATTACCTCTACCTCGCTTTTCATCCTTGAACAAAGGAAACACCGATCGAACCCTGTTGTCCCATATCTAATTTTCATCGTTGCTCGATTTAATTACGCCCGAGCCAGCCAGGTCTACACAGGAAAACCATATTTTCAACGGGAACAAGCACAATTCAGCAAAGATAGGATGCGCGCGATCGTAAAACAAAAAAAACAAAAAAAACAAACGGTGCTAGGAGAATGGATGAGAGGTGATAGCATAGGAGATCGAGGGCGAGGAGTTCCTTGGACAAAAGCGTGGAATACATCCCGACGATATTTGAAAGAATAATTTCCACGCGAGAAATCCGCGTGGACGTACGGATTAAAAGTTTCTCATCAGCAGCTCGGGTAATTGGTTTAGTTATTGGATCCTCGAACTGAATTGCGAACTTGTGAACTTGCAGACGTGGCGTCGCGTNCAGAGTTGGAGACAGCGTGGACAGAGTTGAACAGAGAATTGAAGAGAGTTGAACGGAGTTGAACGGAGAGTGGAACAGAGCGTAGAATAATGTTGAAGAGAGTTGAACGTAGTGTGGAACAGAGTTGAGCAGAATGTTGAGAGAGCGTCGAACGAGTGTATTCTGTAGTTAAAGAATTGGTGTGAGACGGATTGTATATTATCGCGCGTCATAGTCGCTCACCTAAACTTTATTCCTAATAATTAAACGTTTATAAACTATATATTTAAATAAAAACTCTATACATAGTTTTGGTTAGAATTAGAATTAGAATTAGAGAGTTACAGAGTTTAAGTCAACCACTGTAAAAAGCATTTCAAATATACACTACTATTCCTACATTTTTACAGGAACGTATCAAATTTAGAGTAAGAAAGCGGAAACGGGTACCCAGGTGTTGACACAAGGGTTAAAATGGTCGAATATAAGCATCGAGTCCGTTCAGATTTGCGAGAGTACATTGGACACGATCCTATTACCTCTACCTCGCTTTTCATCCTTGAACAAAGGAAACACCGATCGAACCCTGTTGTCCCATATCTAATTTTCATCGTTGCTCGATTTAATTACGCCCGAGCCAGCCAGGTCTACACAGGAAAACCATATTTTCAACGGGAACAAGCACAATTCAGCAAAGATAGGATGCGCGCGATCGTAAAACAAAAAAAACAAAAAAAACAAACGGTGCTAGGAGAATGGATGAGAGGTGATAGCATAGGAGATCGAGGGCGAGGAGTTCCTTGGACAAAAGCGTGGAATACATCCCGACGATATTTGAAAGAATAATTTCCACGCGAGAAATCCGCGTGGACGTACGGATTAAAAGTTTCTCATCAGCAGCTCGGGTAATTGGTTTAGTTATTGGATCCTCGAACTGAATTGCGAACTTGTGAACTTGCAGACGTGGCGTCGCGTTGCTTTCCTCGCTTCTCGCCGCGGACTTTCCAATTTCTGTACGCCCCCTCCTTCGATCTCCTGTATTTCCTGTTTCTTTGTTTTCTTATGTTGCCTCGCGACGCACGGTGGCGTAAAATGGTTATCTGACCGCGCCGATGTTCAGCTTTCAATCGTATTCTATTATTCTATTATTTTCATTTCTAATCGATTCGATATTTTGTCATGTATTGATGCAACAAACAATTTTAACGAGCTTCAAAATCACGCGAGCACTCGAACGGTAGGAACGTTTCATTAGCACCCCTATGCACAGTACGCTATCGCACAAATTATCTAAGCCTCTGGCAGCACAGGAGCTTGAATATTTTCCTAAATTCTAGATTTTTTTCCACCTAACGTGTTCGCGTACCTTTACCTTTTGCTTATCATTCGTATGTGTTAGGTTAAAATTTACAGCATTCCATTGAGAAACTGAGTTTTTTATGTTTCAAGCTGTTCGTTATTCGTTTCACAGACCCGCGAATTTTTTTAATATTGTACAGAGTGTTTTTAAAATCGTGGTACAGGCGGTAAGGGAGTAATTCCTCGCGTGAAATTGAGTAAAAAATGTAGAATAAAGTTTGATCAATACGGGGTTTCATTTTTGAGAAAACTGAATTTGAAAATTCATTAATTATGCGTGCACTTGGACAAAATCTACTTTGTTCGCCTGATCTGGCTCGTAATCGCTAGCACTGTTACGTTTGTGAACAGTGTCCAGACTTAACCCTTTGACTGCGGAGCATTCTAGGTTTAAACGCGATACGTCGACGGAATACTTTTTCTCGCGTACTCTATGGGTGTTCGATTAATTATTGAACGTGCGACTAATTGTAAGTTGCATCTTCGACGTTTATATCTCGTACCGTTCCTTTTCTTATATTTTTCACGCACAACGAATCCTTTCCTTGTAAATCGTGAGTTACCCGTTTAGTCTCAACATTTTGATCGTCAAACGCATATATGCGTCCATAGTACTCAAAGGGTTAATGCGACTAGAAAAAAAGAAACGAGAAAGAACGATCTTCCGAATCATTTGTTAGAAATATTTTAAGTTCACATGTTGGTGACAATCTTCATTACCCTTTTTTTTCTCCTTGTGTTTAGATAAAAGATATAAAAGATATAAAAAAATGAGCGAAACAAAAGTTATACTGTTTCTTGCGGTCTATAGAAAAATGATTTCTTTTATGAAAATTGTGTCCCCCCCACACTTTTCTTGGAAAATTTATTGTACGTATTTATAAACAGCAAGAAACAGTATAACTTTTGTTTCAATCACTATTTAATATCTTGTGTCGTTTACGATTTACAAATACTTATATAGAAGGGTGAAACCGGATAAAAGGGTTGATTTCTCCCTTAAAGTAAAAGACGGGCATCGAAGAAGTACGGATATATTGTTAGGAAGGTCTAAAGAGCATTTATGTCAAGTTTCGTTAAAATCTGTGTGCATCAGTCTCCGATGTTTTCTTGTGAGTAATTTATTCACAATATTCAACTTTAGTCATAATATACAGTTTTTTATTTAAATATAGTTTATAAACATTTAATTATTAGGAATAAAGTTTAGGTGAGCGACTATGACGCGCAATAATATACTATCAATCTTACACTAATTCTTTAACAACGCAACACACTCGTTCGACGCTCTCTCAACACTCTGTTCAACTTTATTCAACACTCTACACGCTCTCTCAACACTCTCTTCAACTCTCCGTTCAACACTCTTCCACACTACGTTCAACTCTGTTCTATTCTACTCTACGTTCTGTCCAACTCTGCCTACCATCGACTCATCGTCCGTCTATTGGGTCCGGTCCCTGTCCTCTCTATAAACTACAAGTTCTTAAAACTACGACACTACAATAATATTCTGCTACATATATCTGTAACAACAATTAAATAACAAAATCATAAATTATATTCTGTCAAAAATAAGCAAATATCCGCTCAATTTTGTGAGTAACTGTATGTAATGCAACTGAAACCGGTAATAACCCTTAGAGATCGAAAAATAATACTCCCTCCGTCCGGAAATATGGTATACATTTAAAAAAAAAATCGTAGATTATCGTGAATGTAGAAAACAAATGACAACATTCATTATATTATTATAGTATATATTAAAAGTAATATAACCTAATATAATTGACACGTGTCATGTTCTTCTTGGTTTAAAACTTAACGATCAAAGATCAGTTTTTTTATGATAAATAAAATTGGTACCGCTGCAAAATCAATATGGAAAATTCCCAAGAAGAATTGATAAACCTAAAAAGAAGAGATTCCAAATATAAACAATTGACCACGGAACAACGTCATGGTATCTTAGAAAAATGATTACAGCGCATGAAAGAGAACAAGCTGAAACACGGTGACTAGCTGGAAAATATTTATGTTCCAAAGAAGCGTACAGTAAGGCCAAATCATATCTTAATTAAATTTAGGGAGTATTGTAACAAAATTATTCCTTTTTAATTATAATTTTTCTAAAAAAGTTAATATAATATACTTGTCGTGTTAATTTTTAGTTTTATTGTATTTTTTTTCCAAATGTGTACTATATTTCCGGACAACAAAAATCGGGAAATGTATACCATATTTCGGGACGGAGGGAGTACATAACAGTAACAATCAATTAACACAGTACTGTGATATAAATAATGCTACAATGAAATAATTGCCCTGCTGAAAGAGACTCTGATTATCGATCAACCCAGTTTGTAGGTGTTGAAATTAAAGAAGGATGACTTTGTGCATACTTCTAACGTGACATCGACCTTCTATTCAAGAGTCGAGGGACACCGTTTACCCTGGACGCATTAATCATTGGGTTGGAAACCGGTGGCACAGTATTGCTTCGTCTTCCATGCCTCGTTCCCTTTATCAGGTTTTATATATATATGCACCATAGTGTGCAGTTACTGTGCAATCGCGTGAAAGTGAAGCGTGTTATCTTACACGCAAACAGGAATAAAAAAGCTCCGACATCGTTGAGATTTTTTTCCTCTTCTTTTTTTAGTATTTTAATTAATTAGAGGATTAAAGATCTGCAACATGTGAAAAACGCTTGTAACACGATCGCTACCAGATTCACACACACTTCCTAAGTCACTGGACACTTCTAACTTTGGAACAAAATTTTTAGTTAAATCAATTTTCAGTAAGATCTGAAGAAGTAGAATTTCTGTGTTCAGAAAGAGTCTTTTTACGTCTCCTTAACACTAGATTTACGGAACCCGTCAATTTGGCGCAGTTCAGACTTCATGCTTGAGTTTAGCAATCATGCCTGCGGAAAATGTAAACTCAAAATTGTAACAAAGTATGATATAGGCCGATCGGATGGTTGAGACAAGTGACGATCGCCTATGGCGAGGGCTGAGCACGAGGCGACGACGAAGTCAGTCGCCGATTAACAACGTCGCAGTACACGTGAAAAATAAAGACCCTGACAAACTCTTACAATTTCAGAAGTGGGATCTGAGCGTATTTATGCAGTTTTAAGTCTGAAAAAACTAATAATTCATTCCATATTCGAACTTACGGTACTCGGGTAGGGAATGAAAGTGTTAATTGTTCGTGAACAGTAAGATAGTCAGTATAATTGTAGTTCTAGAAATTAAGTGTTCAAGTGTAAAACTATTGGAAGAAACTTATTGCAAGTGTAGTGAACATGAACACAGGTACAATGAAAACTGCGACGGAATTCAAACTTTATCAGCTCAAAGCTGTATTGCAGAGGAAAGGGTTGTCCACCGTGGGCAATAAAAATGAATTGATTGCGCGGTTAAACGAGGTTGACCCAAGCAGTGAATGGATCTTCGAGTATGAGGAAGGTGAAGTAAGTGTTAAATGCGATTTAATGAAAGATCGAGGACGATCTTTGGTCAGGATAGCCGAACTGTAACAAAGTATGATATAGGCCGATCGGATGGTTGAGACAAGTGACGATCGCCTATGGCGAGGGCTGAGCACGAGGCGACGACGAAGTCAGTCGCCGATTAACAACGTCGCAGTGCACGTGAAAAATAAAGACCCTGACAAACTCTTACAAAATGAAAATTATATAGAAAACTGTACTAAATAAATCTCTGCTTATAGAAATCTATTAATTCGAGTTAATTCGAGTTAAAACAAACCGAACTAATGATATAAAAAATTTGTATTTTAATCTAACCATCAAAATGATCCAATCAACGCCCATAAAACCTAGTGTTAATCACTTTAGGTATATTTTTAAGTATTCCACGAGTTTAGTTCAGTTTCAACTATCGAGCAACGCAAGAAGAACTTGATAAGTGATCGCGTGTGGAATTTATTTTAACGCGTTTCTCTCGAAACCGTGTTTTAGGACATGGCTGCAATGATATCTCAAATTCTAGTTATCCGATTGAGTTTAAACCTGAAGAGGTTCTTCGGCAGACCTGCCGCTGTAGCAGGTACCAAAATCTGTGAGCAATCTTAACTTTTTTAACTCTTTATTATCCTGCAAACAAAAATAAGAGCATAAAAAATCAACTTGAACTTTAAAATGTCGCCATTTGTTTGATCAATTAGATCTTTTGTTGCTTTTGATACGAGCTATAAATACATTCATACCGAAGAGAATAGCGCGTAGCTTTTTTCTGTTTCAGTCTACTGCAACGACCAGAACGATGTCAACCATCGCGACACATTTTTGTAAGCTTACCTTCGATAACGCGTATCTGCTACAATTTTACGTATCTTGACTCGAAAAAAATATATAACGTAGTTAAGATATTAGTAAATATATGTGCGAAAGACTGATATCAAACGATGTTCTCATTCAAGAAAGAAAAATTCCCAAAGGCCTAAACAATGACGTTAAAAACACAAATACCTTCGTAAGTGAATGGTAAGTTCGTGTTATAACTAATACGTAACCTTTTCTTTATTCTAAAATTATTTATGTACGGGAGTGTATGCCTGACACACCAATTTTCGTTGAAAGCCCAGCCTCCACACGCGTGGCACGCCGAAAGACCAAATTTATACGCTTTTTTGCTAGATTTTAATGCTATCTAAGCAGAAATCTGCAGCACAGTTTGCAGAAACTCGAAAAAATAAGTCATTGGCTCTGGTTGGAATTTCTTCTTCGCGGCATGGCAGCGAACGTGTTAATTATAATTTAACGGATGATTAAAATGTATCTTGCGGATTAAAAGTAATTTGCAGATGTACATGTATATTACATGTTATAGAATGAAAAGAAGGAAATGCTTTTATGTGCTTGTAAAACATTACGGAGGTAACAAGGGCTCTGTTTTAAAGTTGAGAGAGAACTGACCTACTTTTTACATAAAAGCACTAATACTAATTTGACTTTTCATACTCATTATCATCCTTCTTTACAGAGGCACCGAGTCTAACGCGTAAAATGAATGTTTTGGAAAATTTTTTTTAAAGTACTCCAACGCTGTGCTGATCCTTTAACAACATAACGATTACGAACATATAATGCGTAAACGATGGATCAAGAGACAGCGAGTGATCAAATTATCATGATCACTTTGAAATAATTAGTTATTCAAACTTTGAAATAGAATAGAATTAAAAGTAAAATTGAAATAACATCTTTATCGGTACAAAAATTATTCTTAGGTTTTTAATAATGTATGAAATGTATAACAATGATTTTGAATCTGCTACATATTATTTAAAAAATTGTTAAGATGTATATTATCATTCGTCGAATTAAATTTAAAGCTATTAGGTGCCGAAAAAAAGTTCGTGTGGATTTATGATATAAAATTAAAGGAGTCCGAGCTTTCATGAAGTGTAATTTTATTTAATAAAGCAATCATTATTAATTTTCTATAGCTCTTCTTCGATGTTTCTATTACTATAAAAATCTTGAGTTTTGATTGCAAAAAATGAACTATTACTTTGATCTCATTATCGTTTTGGATTTTTACGAGTTTCAAATGGACTCGAACCATTTTGGTATACTCTCTTTTTAATAAGAGAACGATCCCGATAAATAATACTCCTAAAATTAAATTTATAAAATATTATTCGCTTATACAGCATCTTTAACTTTGAAGAAATGAAGAATCTAAATAATGTACATTAACTAAATAGATAAAATCTTCTAATAATACCATTATTATTATATTATCTCTGCAACATACTATAAGGAATTCAATTTCAATTTGTCTCCAACAAAAATCTACACACTTCGCTAGGAAGCAAGAGGCAACAATATTAAAAATAATCAACCACATCTTTATGTCGTCTTGTACACCCCCATCACCAGCCATAACCCCAACGAACGAGCGCATCTTGATCGATGCGAGCAATCCCAGCGTCTGCGTGACGCTCTTCCGTGACACTTTCTGGCACTCGCCAGAAAATTTCTCCCCATAAACCTCTACAAAAATATTTTCAGTATTAAAAACTGCACCAACTTTTTCCGGTACCTAATAGTAAATGTATACCAAAAATATAATAAGTATACATCCTACTGCGGCAGTGTATCTACCGATTCTTATAAACTAAAATTACTGTAGTGCTCAGTCTTAGTGAACACCCCATACAGACTTTCATCGTCTACGACTAATTTATTTTATTTTCGCAGCGGTAATAAACTTGGGAGGCAATCGGGCACCTTAACTTTCTAGTATTTAGGTTTTACAATGGCTTTTGCCCGCATCTGGCTGCCAGAGTTCTTGCTTTTCAATTCATTTCAATTTACATTATTAATACATTGTTTACGGGAGACGAGATATCTCGTCCTTAGGAATCCGAACGTTGTAGCCGGGAGACGAGATATCTCGTTTTCAGGTTTTCTCGACTCAATCGACGATTTAAGGAACTAAAAATAGACTTTCTTGTTACGTTGCCAGGGTAACCAAGTCTTGCGTATTCCCTTAACAAATGGTTAGCGAAAAAAAATGAATGTCAAGATACTGAGAGCGTAAAAATCAATGGGTCGGTATAGCCATTACATTGGTAGCTCTGAGTCTCTGTGCATCATACCTTATAAACTGTTTTATTGTTCTACAGCATTTTATTATTTCAAAGTTGGCGTTTTAATTTGTAAGGAAACAGCTTTTTAAACATCATTTATATTTTCAGTTGTTTAATGATAGTTTATAATAAGAATTATTTTATGACACAGGCCGTAATTCTAAAATTGTAGCAAAATGTAAAGTCTGTCTGTCCAATGGAAAAAGGAGCGAAACAAGACACTGTTGCAAATTGTATCAAATACCATTGTACAAGGGAGAATGCTTCACTCGGTATCACACGCTAAAGGATTATTCAAACTTGTAAAATAAATAATTGAAATTTTTAACAATGTAAAAAATGTAAAAGATGTATAAAAAATATATAGTAATATTTAAGAATACTTTATGCGAATATCCGCTACCAAATGTGAATTAAAAAAGTGAATATATGCATCGTATAAAGTGTTTCTGGAGCGCCCAAAAATGTGCGGGCCCTGGGAACGCGTTGCGCGAGCAGAGCGCCGTACGCAATGTGTTAATATTTTAAAAATGTTTAGAGGTCAAGACGAAATAAAACAAACAAATTAAAATTATAAATATTAGGGGGACCGGAAAGTAATGTCGTTTTTGCGCATGTCGATATTCGATTGCCATGTATCAGCTGATCGTGTACTTCAAAGTTGTGCCAAA